>JAEQBH010008089.1:0-136106 GCA_016808115.1 Tetrastigma voinierianum
AACAATTGATGTCATACAACGCACGAAACCATGGCAATTCCTATCAATGGCTGACTAACTTATGTCATGCGACTGGTGTGTCCGAAACTTAGCTATTTACATGGAAACCACGACAAACAACGCCAGTGCAAAAAACGCAGGACTTTAAGTAAAGTTTTTGATAACCGCTGCCCTCCATATTCATATGGTTGGAATAACTTAAATGGAGAAAACTCACATAGAGTCGAGACACCCAAAACAAAGTTAGGACGAAGAAGTTATGTTTAGATACCACATTTCACTTGTTTCCCACTTTGTTTTGGTTTCCATGTTTCAAACTCCACGTTTCACTTGTTTTATTATGTTTAGATGCATCAAGTCTTGGCTTGAAGTGGTAACCGTGATGTCTTATAAATGGAAGTAAGGAATGAGTACAAATTTTATTTTCTTAAACATAGGAAAAAAGTCTTATCAGAAGAAAGCAAAAGAAATCTTGATGTATGCAGTTGTTATGAAAAAGAGCTTCTTTTTATATCTGCTGAGTGCCACGTTTGGTTTACAAGTGATCACTTTCGACTAATGCAAACACCAGCCAGGTAGAGAAATAGCATACAAAGCATGGGGATCACGGATTCACTCACCACTAAATTTTCTGGTGTTTTTAACGATCAGGACTAACATTTAATAAACAGAACTATTGAAGGACTATCGCAGGAATGGTATGTCTGACATGAAATGCTTGAAATTTCTTATTCTTCATCATTGACACCTCTAAGGCAGTGGTTCAGAGGATGCATATATATTCCAAAGGCCTTTTCCCTTTCTATCTTTAAAGGAAAATGAGATGGAACATAGGCGGTTCCAACTTCATATGTGTAAATCTTCAATTCTTTGGTGGGGTTGGAGTGCAGTTTTGAACTCTGGCGTGCACCCGAAGCAACTAAAGCGACACCTCTTGAGCATTTGTACCATTTGATAAATGACAAAATATTGACAATAATCAATAAAATTAATGTTAGAAATGCTCTATGAATTATTATATAAATCAAGTTTTATGAAATAATCTTCAGCTTTCACATTTCTCACATCTTCAGCTCTTGATGCTCTTCCACCATACTAGTAGTGCTTATAACTCCATACCAGGTTGATGAAGAAAGAGGCGTATGCAATATCGCAATATGATTATTTTCTTTATAAAGACCGATTAATCGACTACGTTGATTAAGGGGAAAGGCATTGGAAGGAAAACATTTACGAGAGATCGTTGAATGGTGGCGAATGGTTATGGAGGAAGCGAGAACATGGTTTTGTAATGGGGTGGTTTTTCAAGATTGTGACTGATTTTGTTTTCTTGATAAGAAAGGCGAATAAGAATAGTATTAATTAACGAATATGGGGTTTTTTTTTCCTTCCATGAATCTAAAACCGCTTTGTGTCCGTACCAGTGTGACTATTAATGTCGCCACCATCTCGCACTTGTTTGTTAGCCATCGAATATTCCAAATTCGAAACGTTAGAAAAAAAATCATGTCTCCACTCCTTACACGCAAAAGGGTGTCTCAGCCCACATCACCATATATAGAAAATATATACATAAGAATAAAACACTCATACTCCCACGAATGGAACATAAAATGTTAGGAATTTCTTGTGGAAATTAATTATATATGCTTTCATTTCCATCCTTTAGGCTGAAAAAAGGAAATATATACACAGTAATCATAGTTAAAGCCTCGATAATACTAATGCTTAAAGGCGCAACATAAGACACTTTAGTCTGAGTAAAGCGAGTGATTGACAATTCAGGAATAATTTATCTTTGAAAAATTAAACATTTTAGAATAAAAACATTAAAAGAAAAATTAAAGTCTAGGATGCACTTTTTTTAATAATTTATGTATATTAAAATATGAGACACTATAACTAGGGACCTTTATGGTTATATCTTAAGCGGTCTTTTAAAAACTTTGACATCAGTATGATTACGAGACCTACGTAAAGAGAGGTTTTGAACCCTGACCTCAAATTTGGAAGGTAAAATACTTAGTCATCACACATTCTACTACATTTTTCTAAATTAAATAAGTTGACCTGTATTCACATATACATGAATCATATATCCTTACATGAGGTCAGGTTTGATACGCATAAGTACATGTGGAGTTTAAAGAGGAGGAGACAGATTAATCAGAGCAACTGAAGCAGGAAACAAATTAGATTGTTGCAAGAGGAATTTGCACAGGAAAGGCAGAAAACTCATGCAAAAACCATTGGAATCTATAAAGAAGAGCATTTCTCAAGGAGGAAGTATCACTCTAGTATCCCGAGACAAAGCACTTTTCAGAGCTACATCAGCCTCAACTTGGAATCAAGAGCAGTACTAGACTATCAAGGAAAAACTTCAACAATGCAAATACCACAATGCAACCTGACCTTCACACTAAGACCTTCATGAACTGACTAGCTCCCATTTGCACGATACATCCCTCACTATCCCTCTAGGAATCTTCACTCACGGTCGACTAATTGGAGGTGATATTGGTTGAGTTTCTAACTCTGCAACCACACAAGGAAGCTCAACATGCTCTCTGCAGGAGAGTAAAGCTGACAAATTAAACACTTGCCCCCGAATCCATAAGCGTGTCTGAGTTCCTGCTACTATGGAAATAATGGGGCTTCTTGGATCTTTGTATTTTGGAGCCAATTGCTTCGGATCAGGAGGTGGATTATTGGGTAAATAAATGCCTCCTTGACACTAATTTTCTTTCACAATGCCTGAATCTTTGAACTTGGCATATGGCGGGATGATGTTTGGCATGGCATCATAGGAATCGTTCAAACTCACTTGCGTTGAACAACTCATAAATTCGAATGATTGTTCTCTTTCTTAGGGGCTCTCGAATCCCTGCGTATGGAAGGCGTGAGGATGTATGGAATGCTACCTTGTCTTGTTACGGCTCACACAATCAATAGCTGTTGCCTTAGGAACGCTGTTTTGTGGACACCTCATCACGACCGATTCATTTAAAATCTTATGTATCAGTTCACTGCATTTGAATGGTTTTGTCAATCACTTTTTACCTCCAGATGTTGGAAACTTGTAGCTTTGCAATGTTCGAGAAGGTGCCGTAAGCTGGACTTAAGACTCCAACTATTTTTACGATAGCCGAGGGTTTTGGATCGGTTTGTGAGGAAGGGGGGTTTCACTTTCTTGGTAAAAAATTTCCCATGGTAGAGGTTAGCTTGATGATTTGGGAATCTCACATGTTCAAAATGATTGAAATTTAGTGTTGGTGGATACCCCTGTTGGAGTGCAGGCTGTGGCTGTGTCCTGATATCCTCCAAACTTCTCTTACGCAATGGATGTTAATAGAGTACATTAGTTTACAGTTCCGCATGATTTGTGGATGGAAACGCGAGTTTAGGTTCATGGAAATCCTTAAGGACCTTGTTCTAGAGCGGGAGCTTGGTTTGGCCTTGGTTTTGGAGTGGTTGGGGCCTTGATTGTTTGACAAGTTGTGGGCCTCCCCTCTTTTCTCGATGGGTTTTGAGTGCTTACCTGATACTGGATTATGTTTCCGGGTATGGAGGAGTGAAGAGGCTTCCTTTACATTTATTAGTTAGAGCATTAACACTGTATTTGGATTGCTCCTAGCACGAGGAAAAAGGTTAGAACGATTAATAGTTGAGTGGGTGAGGTCTGTCGCAAATGATGCATGGCTCTCCGCTCCAATTCACTGGCTGCGAGGAGTGCTTGAGGCACATGAAGTTACGCTCGTTCACCACTTTCTATTCTATGGCAGCTTCGAGCTTTGTGACCAGGTTAGCTATTTTGTGGTCATCATTCTCAAATGATGATTCCTCTGCATAGATTATTACTATGCACAACGAGTATCTAAGGAGGTAATAGTCTCCTGATTTGGCATTTTACTTGCTAATGGTATCAAGAATTAGTGCTCACCTACGCACTTCTCATGGCTCTCTGCACACATCAGTGGATGTATTGTTTATTTATTAAGGATGGTGCTGGTAGAGAAAATATGCACAAATTTTCCCGACAGCTCCGTTATGATGAGGATAGCATGGAGGGAGGTCGCCTTATCTTTCACATACCACGGTAAGGGTTCACGGTTTTGGAGAAAAAGTTGCTCGCGTAAAAAAAAAAGGGCATTGGTACGTGTGGGAGGAAGAATTTGTTAAAAATTCATTTAGCCTCATCCTCCAGGTAAGATTGAATTGGGTGCAGCGGATAAGCGAATATTTTGGCCTTTCTAGCTAGAGATAATGGAAATAACACCATCTGAAGGCGAAATTATAAGGTGGTCCCGGTGGAGAGGAGCATGCACACGCGAAACGTCTCAGTCTCTCGCTGAATGGCTGCGGGGTTCGCAGTGGAGCCATAATACACACGGGGCCCGGAATCCATCTGAGCTTCATGAGGAATTGGTTAGCCTATGGGTAGACGAATACATGAATTTTTATTAAGTTCTTGGTTTGAATCTCTGTGAAGTTAACTCCACGATGAGTAAAGAGGGCGGGGGCAGTTTGTTCAGTTTAAGTTGGGAGGTTTTCCC
The DNA here is from genome assembly GCA_016808115.1 of Tetrastigma voinierianum. Classification (NCBI taxonomy): domain Eukaryota; kingdom Viridiplantae; phylum Streptophyta; class Magnoliopsida; order Vitales; family Vitaceae; genus Tetrastigma; species Tetrastigma voinierianum. Next base: position 4,554 of record JAEQBH010008089.1, read on the forward strand.
TCTTCTTAGTCGGGGTTACGGTGGTGCTACATGCGCTCTCTGTATGTGGTAAGGAGTTTCTGTAGTCTTTTATTGGGTCAGCGGGTAACCCTTAGGCATTCAGTTGAAAAAAGTTTACGACTCAGGATGATTGCATTTTGAGGGTGTGAGGTTCTCTTTGGCGACAGGCTGTCTTACTATGAACAACCAGTTTATTGGAAGTATAATTCTTCACAGTGGGGTGTTGCTCATTGCGAACCCAAACCGACATCACCACCGATGTATACTGAGCAGATAATAAGCAGGATTTACTAAGAATTAATTAAAAGAGATGCCAGAAATGCCCAGAATTGCAATGCAATTGCAAATACCTCTATCTTTAGATCAACTAGATTGCTCGCCACACTCCCCGACAGTGGCGCCAAAAATGCTTTGTCTGTTCGGTAATCATGAAATTATTCTAGCGTGAACTAAGGTGGTCGAAACATTGTTTACTCTTGTCAAGTCCACGGGTCATCTCATAGGGAGTGGTTTCTAGATGTGAGATTCTCCAAAGAATGTACGTTTAAAAGTAAAGAATGGGACATGGTTGGTTGATTGAGTAACTGATTAAGGTGTGGTTGATAGGAACTGTAGGTTTCCACTCACTCTTAGATCAAGTAATTCCACTCTTATTCCTGATCTCATCACTAGGAGCCATTGATGAATGGTCTTCGGAGGAATTTTACATTAAAGCTCACTGAGAGCGAATAACGATCGTGTGGGCGATAGCACCATTCAAACAATTTGATCGAGACTCTTAAAAACTTTGCGTTTTTGATCCCTTCAAAAACTGTGTATCTGAGGATCTGATTTCACATGTTTGTCGAAGAAAGAATGCCAACTAAGGTTTGCATAAGATTTTCTACAGGCCTTACCATCAGCTCTGCAGATCAGTTCAATCTGAAAGAGGAATTGGGGTTATTACCATGATGGAGGTGAACCACCGTTGAACCCAATCATGGGAGTTTATAAACTTTATTGAAACTAGAAGCGATTCATATTTGATAATAAACTACTCATGAAACTTGAAAAAATCGCCCGATTGCGAGACTGGAGAATCAAAGCATAATACCGTAGGAAAGCGAGTTATATGAAGCGTTTAAAGTGCACGTGGCGAAATCGAAAATGCGGGGAAAAAATTATCTTTGTCCTCTCATACATGAACCACTACCAAAAATAGAAAAATACTTTCTCTAAACCACAAAACCTAGATAGGAAGAACATCATACCTCTGCCTTTATTAATACTTGCTTTCTCGCCATGATCTGGAGTGGTTGATGAAAGACAAGTGTACCACTTGCACCGAATTGGAGTGCAACTCCAAATCTTTTGAAATTCTATGTTAGTCGGTTTGCAGATGGTAATGATGCGGTACGAAACTCTTTGGTGATTTTTAAACTCTGGCGCGCACTCTACTGATTGTTCCTCCACATATACTTCACAAGAACTACTCATGACGCGCCATCGGCTTTTTGTGACGATGACGGTTTCTCGGACCTAGAACCTATTAAAAATGTCGTACATAATTGAAGAAACGCCGCAGTAAAAACATGAAGCGATCAAAGGCACCTATTCTTAAACAAAATGAGGCTATTTGGTGGTATTAAAATCATTCTTAGGTGCGGCGATTCAACATGGAGCAAATCGATCAGTTGGATGTCGATCAATATTTAGATTGAACCAGACTAATAGTAAATGCTTCCCAGATTTATATTTATATTAAGGGTAAGAGTAAGGACAGCACATAAACACAGTAGCTCAAAAAAGAAAAACACACACACAAGAAAATTTTCTCTCGCATCGTCTTTCTTTCTTCCTCTCTCTCATGGTTTGACAGGAAAATGCAATCTCTCGACTTCTCTTAGCCGACAATGTTCTACCACAGAGAATTACAAACCACCTTATATGAATTGGAGAGGAATGTCTGGAGTTTTCATGTTTAGGCATCCTTGTTCATCAAAATATATCTTCCAATTTCTACCATCTGAATCATACCTGGTTTCCAACTGGTACTCTCCTCGAAAACCCTCAGACCGGAGTTCAAGCGCTTTGTTTGGATCCCTTGAAAACGCATAGATTCCATGAATCGATGTTCGCAATTGAAGCGCTGCGGCTGCGTCGAGAATGTTGAAGAATTTTCCGATAACGTGGGCGAGAGGAGGAGGATATATGTTGCATCATCACATCGTAATGGACGGTGGCTGGCCGCCACCGTAGATGGTGGGATGGTGGTTCACTGTCAGAAGGGTAAGCGGGTGGGCCCATTTATCTTAGAATGAAGTGTCATGCATAACGGGGAAATGTCGTTTGTCACGAAAATCGGTATGGTCATTAAGAATAAGAGTTTCTCGGCGCTCAGACACCTGAGTAGAAAGAAACCCACCTACATGTGGTTGAGCGGCGAACAATTGAAGAGCAATTGAGAAATTTAAAAATAATAATTAAAAAATACCTATATAACTCTCTGAGTTTATGAAAATGTATATTTTTAGTTTTTATACGGGTTTTGTTAATGTTGCAGTCTTTAACTTTTGATTAAGAACATTTTTGTTGTAGATTGAAGAGACACCAACAAACCTCATTTCATTCTTCCTTGGAAACAAACACATTTAAGTTTATTTTGTTTTATTTTAAATTTTAATTAAGATTATTTGTGGCACTTTAATCGGGGAATTTACGTTGACCAGATTAACACAAGGCTGTGTGTCTCATATCATGAACAATACATGAGTAAAATGTCTCAATCGGGTCCATTATCCATACTCGTCAAAATGTATATTTTATCTTGAGAAGGAATTTATTTACAATTTGTTTATTTACAAATTAACTCAAAAAACGGGGTCTTGATTTTACAAAGAATATAACAAAGACACATATGGCCATCAACTATTCTCTAAGACCTCGAGTCGTTCCGCCACGAATTAACGCCGGAGTTCTGAAATAATTTTCCCCTCGAACAAGGTGAGCGTACCCGATGAATTCTCACATGGGTTACATACCTATAAGTGCCACATGTAATGGCGACCAACACATTCCAGAAGCAAATGTACGATCACACTTGGTGTATACATGCCACTAATGATGCCCTGAGTCCTCACACGACTCCTCGGCATGCGTGGCTTTCATGTATGAGAATTTATTTTCAAGCAAATGTTTTGCATTTAAAAATCGCTGGACCTCGAAACCCTAGGACACACTGAGCCATGGAAACTCGAATCACGGACATCCTCGTTTTACTTTGGACACCCTCGAACCTTTGACACCTCACGAACAACTGGGCGATTCCTAATAAAACTTTTATCTTTACATTGGACATTTTTGATTACTTTAAATCTGTTCTCTCGGCAGACGTTGTTCCATATCACAGGAAGCCACACCATCGACACCAACCAATGTCGATCTTACCACATCCCCAAGACCAATTTATGAACACAGAACACGATTGATTTACCATAAGATCGCAACACTAAATATAAAATGGAAGCCCAAACCATACACTCACACTTTTAATCGTAGATGTTCTTGTGCATACAAATGCATAATACGATACATTTATTTTATGTCACATGAATATTTATAAACTACAACACAACATAAACAATTCACGGATGGTTATACCTCACACACCTGATTTTCATGTTATTCAAATATCAAGCAACAACACTAGAATTAAGGCACACGAGGACCATTTAGGTCAAAAAATCGGAGTCCGAGGACTACCCGAAATGGGTCCCCAGAAAATTCAACATTCAGTCCCAAGCACTTGGGGTGACGAAACGACTCTGTGACACTCACCATCAAACCATTTTGTGACTCTTAAGTCGAAAATAGCAGTAGGAGAAGACACTGCACGGAGTTTGTCGAGGCATCATCTGGTACCACGTGCTGGTTCTTGAACGGGGGGACCAACTTCTTGCTCACTTAGGGTTTGATGGTTCGATCTATGGAGAAAATTTGTGAAAGTTGAGTCTCTCTCTAAAAATCCTCTCTCTTTCTCTCTCTTGCTACTCGGTTTTGTTTGTTCCTGCTCTCTCATCTCCCCTGGCAGTGGTAAAGATGGGGTGAGAGAGACTTATTATCTTTGCACACTCATGACTAACCAAACTGGCTCTTAAATTTTCCTTACCCCTTTGTCTTCCTTTGGTTTCCGGCTAATCCCATGGTTTGTGTCTCCTATGGGCACACTTGAGCTCATTTGTTTTGACTCATCCCAACACTTGACAGTTAGCTGCACCTCTTGGAGTACAAGCGTGCCAAGTGTCTACTGGCGCCTCTCGGTGCCTCAAAAACATGAAATTTATTATCTCGTTTGATGAAATTCGGCGCTGGCATTGTTAGACTGGCGAGCGATTCAACGGGTGATGCATTTTGTCATCCGATATCTGAAAAATTCAATTTTCTCACAAAATTATGATTTTATCCTTCCTCATATTTGGATTTTCAGGGTTACTTTTATTTACATAATTTGAGACGAGAAAAATGTATCAACGTTACCTTGACTTGTAATTAGTAATAGCATTAACAACAACTAAATTTGGCATTTCTTAATAATGTTATTAGAATCAACTCATAGTGCATGCACTAAATTATTTATTACTAAATTCTATTTCAGTTACCTCTTTTACCCTTTCCATAAATTTTATATTGATATTTTTTTATTTAATTTAACCTAAAAGTAAAAAATAATGACTATTAAAATAACAGTAGAATATAATGTAGATGAGAAAAAAAAATTAATTAAATTTTATTTGAAACATGAGAAAACTTCTAAGTGATAATTGTAAGTCAAATACCTTTACTTTAATTACAATTAAAATACAGGTCGATATTAGGGTTGAGACGAAAGAATGAATCTTTGAACTGTGAAATATGACCAGCACACAACTGGGTGAGAGTAAAGTCGTTATGGCATAATAGTTAGTTCATTGTCTTCGTCATTTACCGATGTTGAAAAAGTTTGCGTGTATTTTGCATGTTTGAGAACAAATCCCATAAGGGCGCTAGTGGCAATATCAGATTTGGCAGCTTCTTACAAAATAATCGTAATGACCGGAAAATACCTAAAATGGAATGCGAAGCTACACAAATAAGTCACAATAAGAGCAGTGATGCGGTAAGCAAGTTGCTGTTTCAGCGCACCAACTTGTGATCGGTGAGTGCGGTTGTCTATAAAATAAAAGAATCACCTTTTTGCCTTTTACTAAAAATGGAGGAAAAATTTAGTAGGGCCTTGTCCCTTTAACCATGCGGAACTTAAAGTCACAGCGATTAAAATTAATTAAAGCATTGGATTAATCCAATCAACGGCCGAGGATGGTTAGCTGCGACAGTACTTTCCCCATTTCCTATTTATTAAAGAGTGGCAGTAGGACAAAGCGACACCTGGCACTGGTGACTCGAAAAAAAAACACCACATAACCTGAAAATTTTCTCTCGCTTTCTGGTGGCTTTCTTTCTTCCTCCTCTCATGGATTTTACAGTGAGAAAGTGGGAAAATCTAGGAAACTCTCAGATGACAAGTGTTTAACTCACCCCAGAAGATGACAACAGAACCACCTTATATGGTGGAGGAGATGGTGGGTTTTCATGAACGTGTTTCATCAAAATCTCTCTTCCCAGATTACCACCATCTGATCATCGGGTTTTAACATTATCAAAAACCACACTCAATTCGAGTTCACAAGCTTGAACTTAGATCATGAAAACTTCACCTCATAAGTTGCTTCATGAATGGTGTTCTGGTGACCTTTTTGTGCGATAATTACGAAATAGTAAGTTTCCAGCATTCAATCATGTTGGAGGGAGGAGAAGGAAGGAGGGGATACGTTGCGACATCTGTCCGCTCCAGAAAGCGGCGGGTTTGCGGCTGTTTGCATAACGCGCGGAATGGGCAGGAGCGATGGGGTTCAAAACGCATCGAAAATCAAGCGTAAACTTTATTATACCCCGGGATGAGTGTCATGCATAACGAGGAGAATCATTTGTACGAAAATTGATATGAATTAACAAGAATAATAGAGTTTCTCTAGCGCTGAGAAAAGACACAAGGTGCTGACGCGGCATGGTTAAGGGCAATGGACAATTGAAGGTGGGACATTTAAAAAATAATAATAATAATAAGGTGCATATGATAACCTGATTATAATTTTACTTTTCCCAGGTTTTTGTTCTTGTTCACCTGCATCGATGTTTTCTCATGGAACTCTCGCATCGCGAAAAGGCTGATAATTCATTGGTGGAAGCATTGGCGATGAAGAAATGATGCGATTTCCTGGACATCGTGAATGAGATGGGAAAACTGTTGATTATGAAGAGAATAACAATCATCAGGCTGGCGCATTTGGTTTAACGTCTTTCTTCTTATTTTGATTCATTTTTATTTTTATTTTATGTTTCTTAACTATACATTGATAATTTCATTGTATATATATATGCTATATACCATATATATATATATATATATATCCTTACTATGGGAGATACTATGGTTTCTATTCAAATCAATCAAAACCTTGTGTCCATTGAATGCCATGATATTAATGTCTTCATGTCTCTTATTTGTTAGGAAATCCAATATTCCAAATTAGAAAGCAATTTAGAAAAAAAGTATCCTCACACACTTATAAGGGTCATGCGCCACATCCTGTCATATATGAAAATATGCACATAGACAAACACTCACCCCAGGCTAGATTTTTTGTGAATATTGGGTTTTAAATGGATTAATTATATGCTCATTTTCCATCCTTCAGGTGAAATATATGATAACTAAGCGAGTTCTAAAATCTTAAGAAAGCCCTATGCATACTAATGCTTTAAAGCGCGACAGCAGAACACATGCTGTGAGTAAGTAAACCATGATTGACGAAGAATTCAAAATATAATTATCTTTTAAAAAAAATTAAGCATTTTTAAGATAAAAATATTTTTTAAAAGTGAAAGTAGTCTAGGATGCACTTTTAAACGTGTATGTATTAAAAATATAAACATATAACTGAGGAGTGGCGTGGGTTATTTTAAGCGGTCTTTTTTTAAAACTAGGACATCCGTCGGTTGTGAACTACCACAGGGTTTGAACCCCTGACCTCATTGGATAAAGTAGAGCTGCTCCGGCTGTCTACCTCTACTTCTACACTGTGGTCCATCCGCGTTGAACATCTATATACATATAAGTGGAATCATATATCATGAAGGTGTCTGAGTTTTGATATCTACGGGAGGACATATGAGTGAAGAGGAGATAGATTCTAATCAGAAACCCCATCTGCAGAAACTAGGAAGAACAAATTTGGTAGGTAAATTTGCTGGGAAACAGAAAAACTCCATAAAAACCCTTTGGGAAGTACTGAAGAAGGAAGCGATCTGGGAGGAGAATGCTCATTGTCAGACAAGCTTCTCAGGAACTACATCAAAAGCCTCAACTTGGAATCAAGAGCAGTATTGGACTATCAGAAAAACCTTAATGCAAATACCACCATGCCTAACTACTCTATGAGACTTATTCATGAACAAGCGGAAATAGAACACACTTTGGGTAAGTGGTGTGATCCGTTTGATGCGAGGATGCCGTTACTCGCTGATGCACGAAACATATTGTGGAAAATTATAAATGTGAACATCTTACCTAATCAAGATGTCTAGTACCATAAATTTTGGTAATCATATGGTAATAGTGGCCGTTGATGTAGTGTGGAGTGGAGATGGACTTTGCCAGGAGATTATTTCGCGAGTTAATCTTTGATGAAATATTTGTCATTACTACAGAATTATGAAATATGCAACTAACCACCACCATATATCTCTTGTCGACTCGATTCAAAAATAAAGTCTAGACATCAATCTATTATTTTCATTTGGTGATAAATTCAGATTGAAGAAGACACAACAAAAAACCACCCCATTTCTGTTTCATTTCCCTTGAAACCAAACACATTTTGTTTTTTTAATTTTGATTAAGAACATTTTTACTTTATAGAATTGAAGAGACACGACAAACTTCATTTATTCTTATTCAGAGCAACACATTTAAGTTTTATTTTTGTTTTTTATTTTAAGTTTTAATTAAGACAATTTGTTCTGGTTAAGGATAAGAAAAAAAATTATGAGCGTTACCTTGACATGTAATTAGGAGGGTAGTGACGCTAATAAGAGTGAAACATTCCCAACATATTATTTCATCTAGTTTGAACTGGCACTCTTATTTGCTTACTAAATATTTCAGCACTAAATTTATTTTAGATTACAATCCCTCTTTTACTCTCTCTCTCCATAAATTTACGGATAATTTTGTTTAATTTGTTATAATGGAAAAATCTATACAAAATAATTATTAAATATCAATAGAATATAGAATCATAGATTAGAAAAATAATTAATTAATTTTATTTAAAACATGAGAAAAATAATAGGAATGATAATTGTGATCAAGCTCTGTACGGCTTTACTTAATTTAATTAAAAACAAGAATTGATGGAGGTGTTTTGAGAAATAGATCGCTAAAGGATTTCTTTTTTTTTTTGTAGAGTATTCTTTTATAGGGTAGAGGTAAAAAACGTTAATTTAGTAGTAATAGTTGGATTCAACGTCTTTCATCATTTTTACCACATGACTGAAAGGGTTGTCGTAAGAACTTTGCATGTTTTAAGATAATCCTGGGAGGGATACCCAAACCTTGTTGGCTTTTTGACACTAACTGCGATATCAGATTGAGTGATTATTTTGAAATTTGAGCGTAATGTGGAAGCCTAACCTAGAGTCTTGGTTAAAATAATATTTTTAAGAAATTAAAAATGTATATTTGAAACTATTGCCTGATCTACTTCATTACATGTACAAATGCCTTTATCTTGAAAAGACTTTGTAAAAAGAAATTTACAGGTAAATCTTTTTCTTTACAGTGATAGAAGCATTTATAATTTCAAATTTTGAAGAATTATCAAACTACGGTTTTTAGTTTAAATAATTTATCTAAACAATATTTAACACTACGCATTTATTCTGAATCAATAAAATAAAATACAAATTATTAAAGTAACAAGCATCTTTACTTTTATTCACATATTTAGTACTATTTACTACTCCCCACTTTAAAATAACATGTTTTTATGTTTTGAAATTTATTACATGATAATAATAATAATAATAATAATTATAATAAGAATGAAGTAGCATTTCTTTAAAAAAAAGATTAATAAGATAATATAAAGAAAACAATTTTAAAGAATAATGCAAAATAAGGAAATAATTAAAGTATATCCCGATTACTTTATCGAACTAGAATAATTTAAAACAAATTAATAAGAATAAGAAAGTATAAAAAAATTTTCAAAAATGTAATATAAAACTGAATGACACTCATCGAGATAAACTATTTTTTTCAATGAGATAATTTAAATTAATAAGATAATATAAACTGGTACTGACGATTTGTTTTCAGTGGATTTGTCTTTTGCTGAAGCAATTTTGATATTGCTAGTAATTGACTAAATTTTATTTATTTAAATTATGTATTCATTTTATTATTTATATTGTCTTTTAAATAGATTTTATATTTATCTTATAAATTTTAATAAGAATTTATCTTATACGATATTTAAAATAGCAGAAATTCATGTAAAAATTCATTGTTTTCAGCAGAACTAATTTAAGAAATATAATTACATTTTAAATTATATTTTTATTTTATTTTGTATAATTTATTTTTAAATTGGTTTAATATTTATCTTATTAAATCTTTTTGCAAAAGTGCGTGACTTTAAATTTTTATTATTGTGCGCTAATAATAAATTTTCTCAAACAAAAATATAAGTTATTTAAAAGGTGATGCATAAAAGTTGATTTTTAGATAAATTATTTAGTAAGGATTATTTTAAACTAAAAATAATAATTAAAATCTGATAAATCATCATTATCTTAACATGACATTATCATTTAAAACTGTTAAAATGTCACTGCAGGACAACGACATTTTCTCTTAAAGGAAACAAAAGTATGCAGAATAATAAATTGCATTTGTGAAACCGAGAAAATCTAATTTTTACGAAAAATGTGTAAAAATAGTAATTTGATTCAAAAATCGAAAATTTTCTGAATACCGGTTACAAAGCGGACTTTACCGTTCTGGAATGTCTCGCGAGAAATCTAGCTATCACGTCGAATTATGAAGACGATGAATTCAGTTTTGGCGGCTGGCCGGGTGTCGGATTGCCATAAAAGCGACGCTGACGAAGACAATAATGCTGGGCAAAAAGTCACATAATACGCTCATATACGTGTATTAGCGTGTTGGCGTGATGATTAGAGAGGTGGGTGGAGATGAATGGCGCATTAAGTCATCTGTCAAAAGTCACTTAAAAGGACATGGATGAATTATTAGAAAGTTAAATGAGAATAAGGCAAAGAAAAGAAATAGTTTTCTTCTCTGAAAAAGACATAAGACAGGCGGTAGGTGCTGGATTCAAATTAAGGAGGCAGCTTCTCTCTCTAGATTTCCCGTGTTGGACCTTCGGTTCGCCAGGCCAATGCAAAAGGCTGTTCCTGCGCGGCGAGGGCTCGCGTGAACCATGCCATTGGTGAGTTAAGACAAACTCCCAGGTAGGGTCTTCTCTTACTTGGCAGCCATTCTTCTTTGGCTGAGAGCCATGTGGAGAATGGTTAGGGATGATATGAGAAGCTAAAATTTGGCGTGATTTCGATCTCAAATTTGAGGGCCGAGTTGAGAAAGCATCACTGTTAATGACAGCCCGTGAATAGTCTTGACCGGGGGTTTCATACAAATTTCAGCGTGATTTTATTGAAAGTAATGTGATTTTACGTGCGTGGTTTAGTTCAAAATGATTGCTTGAGTAGTTGATGCTCATGTAGACTAATTTACGGTGTTATTGATTGTGAATTGAATAACATGGACATGTGGCGTTTAATTATGTTAATATATATGCATGAAAAATATATTGATATGTGAATATTTTGGAATTGGCACAATGCATTTCGCACCTTGCTTTGAGGGCAACCTAGGGTATTAGGTGTGAGTGCGCTTTGTTGTGAAAAAAACAAAACCAAAATGTTTTGTGTGGAAAAAATTTGTGGAAGATTTGTGGGCTGTGTTGGGGAATTATCAAACTGTTTCCTTACTGGATGAACCATGGTGTTGAAGGATTATGAATTCACTGAAGGGTTGTCAAATAACTCAGATTACGTTAACGAAACTTCATTAATGGTTTTTCGAACAAAAAGCTTTTGTTTTGGCGTAATTTAACGTTGGCTTTAGGCATGTGTGAGGGGAGTCGGGGTGAGGACTTTCGAGACATGGGATTGGCATGTGAACGACGAATGGGATCATGTATTTACTTGAGAATGTGATTGTTTTCCATGGCATGTGTACGCTGAGTGAGGGTGTATTTGCGATAGGAAGTGCCTGGGCTTTGCTCACCGCCTTAGAAGGATCACTATTTGGGTATAGGGAGGTGTCTGGGGGCGAAGCTCACTAGAGGCGGGTTTTAGAAGAAGAAGCTGGGGTTGTGACTTTGATATTTTATTTTGTAAAACATGTATTAGAACTCTGAATTTTGATATATGTTTACGGTAAAAGGTAAATATGATAACTTTTGGATACTTGGTAATATAGTTGATGTATTTTTGTGAGTGTGTCACGGGGGCCCCGAGAGTGGCCCAATTTTTTACTCGCATGTGGACCGGTGTGGTACGTTGCACGATGTTGAGACAGGTTGGCAGTACCCGGGTAAGGCTGGCGGAATTTTCAAGGAGACTCTGCCCAGATTTTCGTGGTGGTGTCGGGTTGCAGGTACATCTACGAATCTTCAGGTTGTGGGTTGTCGACGCGGACCCACAGAAGCAGGCGTACAACATTTTGCCCGAAAAAGAAAGGAAAATGTTTGGTGACATCATGATGTCTACAAGCTACCATTTCCATACCCACTTCTTCCATCATATAAATGAAGCTAAGTACTTCTTTCTATATAAAATTATAGTGACTTTTTACCAGTGGTGTCAGCAACAACATACAAAAAATTATAAAGTCATTACAGCTGAGTCACCTTGACATTTGCTAGTTTCAATATACATTATTTTATATTTTTATTATATATATATATATATATATATATATATACTGTACAATCCAAAATATGTTACCATCTTTTCAAATGTTTTTCTTTACGTGGTTGAAAAAGTTTGTCATGCATTTGCCTGCTTTAGAACAAATCACGTAAACCACTGAAAATTTAAATTTAAATTTAAATTTTCTGAAAAAAAAGGTAAAGGGTGATTTGGCAAGATAAGTCACGGAAGAAAAAGGCGCAGTTTTCTAGATCTTGGGCCCAGCTAAGCGGATTACCTTTATTGGAATCGACACATTATGAAATTTAGCTACCAGTTCTGAATTTTTTGATTAGAAGGCGGTCGAAAATTTCACGTATTTGAAACTTCCGGTGTGGGGCGACATGCTGGCGGGAAACCGCATGTGTCCATTTGCATGTCTGTTACTACAGACACACTTACATGGCAAGCCATGTGTCCTGCATGGGTTCAAGTATTATAAATGGGATTGGCCACAGAAGGAGGAGGAAGGAGAAAGGAAGGAAGGAGAAAGGGGAGGAAGGGCAAGAGAAGGGAGGAAATGAGGGAGGGAGAGAGAGAGAAAGGAAGAATAATGAAAGGAGGAGGAAAGAAAGAAAGGGAGGAAGGAGGAAAGGAAGGAGTGTCGGCAGTCGACGGACCGAATGGCAAAGGTCTGGAACTACGGCTATGTGGTAAGAAGTTTCCTCCTGCTCCCGGGTTTATTTTACGCGCAAGGACCGCAATGGCTTCTTGATTTCGCCCAGGCCCAATTAGATGTGGACTTTGGTTGTTGTTTAGCGTGATGTTCAAAGGAAACGGTTTACGGGTTTCTGAGGCTAATCGAGCCAGAACATTGTGTTCAAGGACGACGTCCGAAGTAGGGCGGCTGACAAGCGGTGTGCCCAAATTTACCGCCCTTGCTTCCTTTGCGAATCGACGCATCCCAGCCCCGGATGACGCAACTTTCTCGTCGAACTCGTTCGCAGCGCGTTCTTGGACTCCTCTGGGAAGAAGCTGGGATTACTACGGTCTATTTTGAAAATAAGATAAAGTAGCAGCAAACCATGTTTGAACATTGGGCCCGGGTCACGAAGCGGAGTTGAGAATGGCGTTACAGTATCACGAAGGACTTGTTTTGGAGCAAGATTTGTATCTACAATGCTTGAGACTACATATGGCTGAAACGAGAATTGTTTATTGGATGTTTGCGTGTGGCAGTGAAAAATTCGGAAGAAGCTTTGTGGACTAGAATCTGATTATTTAAGGCTAAACATGCTTTAGTTTATGGTGAGAGATGACAGTAATGCTTCAGCATTTATTAATGAGAATTGAATAACATCTTCGAATGTGCGTGATAAAAATGGAAATAATTGTATATTAAATATAATTTGTATCATGACACTTAAAACCATTAGTGTAATAGATATGTTACATGTGACATGTAGCGGCATGTAGGCATGAAATGGCATGCGATGACATATGCATTGCATTTATGTAGGACATCACATGGTATCAGATTGTGAGGTGTAGTTTGGTCGACAGCTTGTGTTGGAGTGTTCGACCATAGTAAGCTGACATTGTGTTTGGTGTTAGATACATTGGGCTCAGATCTGCGTTCGCCGATGAATTTCGCGGGTGCATTTAAGTGTTTTCAGATAAAACAATTTATCGTGAAGATTATCCCGATGTTTTGAATAAAAGCGTTATCGGAGAACTCTTTGCCTTTGTTTTGAATAAAATGGTTCGCTCGAATATTGTACAATATTTTATCTAGCGCGTTCATTGGAAGGCTGTCCACTTTTTGAATAAAAGCAGTTTATCGGATATTGTCTGATGTTTTTTGAATAAAAAATGTTTATGAACTATCAATTTCTTTTAACAGCGTTGCTACAGAATTAATCGATATTTTTAAGAAATAAAAGCGGGTTGGGAAGATGTCACGCATTTTGTTGACAAAGCAGTTGTCGGATATTGTCGATGTTTTTTGAATAAAATGTTTATCGGAGACTATCCTTATTTTTGGATAAAGCGGGTTTATCGAAGTTGTCAATGTTTTGAATAAAGCGTTTGCTCAGTGTCCCTCTTGTTTTTGAATAAACCAGGTTGTAGGAAGATTGTCCACTTTTAGGCGGCGGGTTATGTTTGTCACTATTTTAATAAAACATAATGTTGTATGAGCAAAATAATCTGTGGTGAGAACACAAGTGGCCCATAAATGCATAACACTAAACCCTGTGAGGTAAGGAAATATAAAGTGGGCTGTTAGGGTGTCCAATGTGTCTAGGATTTACAAAACAAAATCTATTGACATTTTGGAAAAGGGTCGAGGCTGAAGGACACCCATGGCGGTTTCACACTTGCATATCTTGAGTGTGAAATTAGTGAGAGACAGGGTTTGAGTCATGAGGAGCTATGCGTGGGGACATGAACATTCGAAATTTTGCTCAAGTATAGGTACCAGATATAAATGTATTGGCATTGCATGTTGCTCTTAGAGTGAGAGTAACCTTGGTGGAGAGCGCCTACTAGGTTTTGCTCACCTCGTCGTAGGACCACCCTTTCGGGTACCGCGAAGAGCGCACTCAGCGCTTTGCGAGGCTATGTGAGTCGCCGGCGGTTTGTGGTCAGCAGAGCTATTTTTGTAAAATATATTAGAACAATCTAGTTTTAACATATATTTGTGAATATGAAATATGAGGAGTTGCACATCAGACATAACATAAAATATTATAAGAATTTGTATGTTGTGTGAAAGAACTACTCTGAAGGAAAGAAAGCGACCTGTGAATATTCATAGGGTTCCAGCCCAGGTTGTCAACAGGACCCTCGGGATTTGGAGGGTCCTGACGTAGTGTTGTGGCGGGTTTGGTTTTGGGGCATCAAATCCGCAAGAGTGTCTCTCAATGGAAGCGCGGCGTGTTAGCTCAAACACATATCGATTAGGTAGCTATTTTGGGCGTTACCAGGCGTAATAGCGAATACCACCTAAATGGAATCACGAACTATTTAAATAGATCATGCGGAGGATGCGGTGGCGATTGTAACGAGGCACTGACGACTAAGGGTGGGAACCACTGGCGAATCTTTGAAACAAAGACTGTCCACTTTGATCTTTACCAAAATGGAGAAATTTCCGGTAAGACTCGTCCCTGCCCATCAGAACTTAAAAGTCATAACACTTGAAACGACCATGAGCCGTTTGGATTAAACCCGATCAGCGACGGGATGAACCCATCTAATATTAAATGCTTTCCCAGTTATTTTTATTAAGGGCAGGTGAGCTAATGACACACAAACTTGTGGCTTTAAGAAAGAAACACGCACACACAGGCCTCCCACCCTTCTCTACCGTGCTTTCTTTCTTTTCTCTCTCTCATGGTTTACGACATAAAGTACCAAGGAAAATCTTGGCCTTCTCTGGCTAGCAATGTTACGCCACGGTGCACATTGAAACCACCTTATCAGGTGAAGGAAGGAAGGTGGACTTGTAGAACCACAATTCATCAAAATCTCTCTTCCAAGATTTCCACCATCTGGATCATCAGTTTCCCGCCAATGCCTTCTCAAAACCCCTCCAATTCGGAGTTCAAACCGCTTGTTTGGATCCCTAAGAAAACTTCACATATGGATTCTTGCCAGATCTCGATGTTGGATGTTTGGGAGGCCTTTGCGGCTTGTCAGAATGGTAGGGAATTTTCCAATGTCAATGGAGCGGAGGAGGAGGAGGAAGGGAGGATATCTGTGCAGCATCATCCTTCCCGAGGAAACAACTCTGATGGCATTTCCTGCTAGCGAAACGTAGAGATGGGTAAGAGCTGAAGTGAGGTTCTTGTCAGAAAATAAGTGTAAACTTTGTTATCTTTGGATGAAGTGTCATGCATAAGCGGGGATAATCATTTGTACACTAGAAAATCCCAGTGAACAAGCTGAAAAAGAGTTTTGTGGTGCCTGAGACACAGAGTAGAAAAACCCCATGACAGGAGTCTCAAAACATATATATGAATAAAACACTTATACCTCTAAATAATTTTGTGCGATGTAAATATTAGGGTTTTCTTTGTGGAGTGATTAATTATATATGCTAATTTTCCATCATTAATTAGAAAAAGAAATATATGCAATCTATCGCTGATTTACAAATGCAAAAAGCCTCTAATAGCTACTAATGCTTAAACGCAACCTGGAGCTTACATGCTGAAGTGAAGTAAGCGCGAAATTGAGTTAAAGATCTAATTGATCTATAAAAAAACCAGAACATTTAAGAATAAAAAATATTTTTAAAAAAATAGAAAAATTAAAGTTCTGGATGTTTGCTAGAATGCATGTATTAAAAAAGTGAGTAACATAACAAAGGACCATATGGTTATCTCTTAAGCGGTCTTTTTTAAAACTATGACCATCGCTGATTGGGACCATCAAAATAAGGGTTCCCAACTCACGACCTGTAGAGGTGAAGAGTAAATATACGATCATCTACACTCTGTTCCTGCCAAATCCATCACAATGACGCCCCAAAACCCATGGGTCTTATCGACAACTGTCAACATGAAGAGTCTGTAACAAATGCAGGTGTCGGAATGCGCACTCACGTGTCTCGTATCTTAGGAAGGCTTCATCCATAGCATGTTAATTAAATTAATACTATAAAATAACTTCATACGATCCCATTGTTGCTTACAAAAGCGTCGGGGATTCTTAGCACCTCCTCACATATGATGTAAATACGTGCGTAGACAAATGTTGTTCCAATATAAGCAGAGGATATATATTCTACGAAATGTGATTATCCCCCATGCATGCACAAAGAAATACATCAAGGCCACAACTGACCCTCTTCTTGAACTTCTCTGACGCTGGGAGCGTGGGTGCCATACGTGAGCACTATGAGGGGAGAGAGGGGGGGTCCCACGGCCAGTAGCTATGCTGATTAGAAAATAAAACCTACATTTACTCTCACCGCACTAGTGCATACAAATGATCATTTCACGAACACTAGAAGCAACAAATCCATGCGGGCAATCTTTGTCACATCATGGAAAAAAAAAAATTACATGCCATGTATGAGGCGACTCTCTACATGCTATATCGGAACCTCGAACCACCACCATTTGAATTGCCGACTGGAAATCAATCTGCGAGTTAGTCGACTCCCCATCATACAACCCATAGTCTGTGATATTTATTTACGTGTTTTGTGTCTTTTTGAGCAAGCTGAACTTTTAGGTCTGCGCGGTCACATGACATTTTTGGGCTTTATGATGGATCTGACAGTCTGCTTGTTCAGACTTCATGAGGCGTGTCTATCCCTACTGCTAAGACCTTGTCGTTCATTTTAGAACAACATTGTGTATTTGATTAGACTTCATCCCGTTCACGAGTAGCTAAATTAAACACTTTGGCGATGCGCAGTGAATTTTAGTGTACACACTGATAAAAAGTCATGCATGTCATTTTACCAACAAGAGAGATGGCACTTTGATTCACAATTTACAATGGCTTAAGATTCGGCCTCATATATATACTTAGTATAGAATTAACCCGAATCACAAAATCCATGATTTAAAAGCCCAATCTAAAAGCAAAAGCTTGATTTGGAAACATTGTTTTTAACATAGCTCTTTGAGTTTTCAGACCCGAAGCTTTGCGTGAACATAACCCTTAGAATGCATTTACGGTCAAAATGAATACCGAGAAATTGGATGAACCTATTTTCCCGAAAGGAGATATGTTCCCTTTTCTCTAAGTCTGATTTACCCGACTGATTAAAGATCATTCAAATTCTACGTTGTTTTGATGGACAAGATTTATGGCCCAGCCCCAGGGTCTGCGGGATGACACGACGCGGGAAAGCGCATGAACCTAACTCCTACTTTGAATGGTTATGAGTCGAAGAGTCGCGGAAATTCTTTGAGTGAACCTGACCACAAGGAGAGATATGTTCTCATGCACACTAGTCTAATGATTATATCTAAATACAAGAATCACTCAATTCAAATGAGTTATGGCCAAGTGCTTGCAATGGAGACTTTGCAATCAAAAAGTTGAAGGAAAAAGAAAAAAGCTGACGCGACATCACTACCTAAAACACAACATTTACCCACTACCAATCTTCTCCTTCATTGAGAGTTACATGAAGCTCAGCTGATTCCTTTTTACATAGCCCCAAGCAAGGGAAAATAGGAAGGAGCTAGGCAAAAGTCCCTACTTTTCTCTTGTAGTGTGTGGGATCAAGTATCTTACATTCTTTGTTTATGAAAAATAGAGTCTTGTAGCTTTTCCTCTCTTCCTTCCTTCCTTCCTTTTCCTTACCTTTGGCACGGCACTATTTTTGGTCCTTTCTCCAGGTTCCCTACTTTCGGTCATGAATTTCTTCTCTAACGATAATTCCCACTCTTCTCTCACAATGTTTTTCTTTTCATACATTAACCAAGCACAGTATTCAGGTGAAGTATAAGTATGACTTTTATCCTCCTTTGGTGGTTTTTCAGAGAAATGTTTTTATGTTAAATGAGTTACCTAATGCTCTAAATTTCACATATGTCCAGGTCTCATCCATTTGGTGGGGTGTGCAAAGGTGGTGGAAAAACTACTGGAAGCAACAACGAGACTATCTTCTTAGAATTTTGGTTTTCGGATATCAAACTGATGACCTCTACATTACAAATCAGGAACTTCATTATCTGTGGATGGATTATAAACTTCAAGATGTTCCATGGATTTGAGAAAATTGGAGTTCGAACAAGGGAATATACAAGTTCCAAAACTTGAAGAAAATCGGCCGAACATTGCGGCACAGCGTGAGGGGAGGGCTTTACGCATGTTTGCAGCGTTTTGGACATCGTATAGGCACCGTATTTCATCAAATATATATGGATGGATTTTAAACTTCAAGATCTTTCAAAGTACCCGCGGAGTGAAAGGGTTCGTATGACAAAAAGTTATGACCTTACAGAAGTTGGAGAAAAAGCAGGGGACTGGGCGGCGTTACTGGCGTTGAGAACCAGCCGGCGTTCTTTGAAGTACAAACGTCGGAAAGCGTCGTGACGTTTAACTGCCGAAAGCGATCGCGGCCAGTTAGGGTTGGTGGTGGATTTTAGCCTATTTACAGACTATAATGGAGGGTTTTAAAGCTCCAGAAACGGAGGATCGGCGTATGAGGGGACTGTGGCGAGAGATTTTGGGCTTTTTGAAGGGAGAAGCCACTATATGGTAGCATAAAGACTTTATCTTGAAGGGAAAAGCGAAGAAGAAGAGATTGAAGAAAATGAGATGGCGGCTTTCAACTAAAGTGTTTATTCTCATGTTTCTTTGTTTCCTCTCTTTTTTGATGCTTTTCTTTGACTAAAGATGCTCACATGTTTATTTCTAGGTTTTGTTTTTAGCCTTCGTTTTACCGAATGGATTAATGGTTATTGACATTCATTATATGGATTGATTTTATCTCGACTTGCTCACCTTCTGCGTATTTTGTTACGTGGTAGTGTTTGACGACGACACAGGCGTGTTTTGCTTTCGAGTTTGAGATTGAGAGATGATGACACGAGATATGAATAGAGCAACCCTGCAGTGGTGATCGGCGAATAGAGATATCAAGGTTGTCCCGAAGTGTGGCGATCTGGGGTTTAACATTTAAAGCGTTTGAGTCAGGGGTTGATGAGATGCAATACCCTGCGGCGAGATAGGCAAATATCTCGAGGGAATATCTTTGAGCTGCACACGGTCAACGCGTGATGTTAATAACACTTAATGAATAAATATATTTACAGGATTTAAAACCCCAGCGCCGGTCGCAGCGGTAAAAGTGAAACACCCAGTTTTCATAATTAATTGGTTTACAGCAAATAAATGCGGATTAGTTTTTCTTTGTTAATCGAATTCGATACGATTTTAGGTCTGAATAAATGTTGGCGTGAGTTAGTACTGCTTGCATCTCCCCGTGGATCGATATGTGCCCAGGTAAAAACTGCAACACTTGGCGACAACGTGCACTTAGCATATAGGCGTACACATTCTGCATCAAAATGCCTTCGACACTATCACGGACACATTCTAAGGTGGTTGTTACATCCCATGCTAGTATATCGTCCCACATGCTACCAACAAGTCCACCCACCTTCATCAACCACAGAGTGAGACACATAGCATCAGCATTACACCTCCTGATTCGGGTGCCACACCAATGATTAGACATTTATATCTCTGAAAATGCGTGAAAAATCATTGTCTCGAAATTCAGCGGTTTCCTTTTGGTTTAACTAGATTTCACGATCGTTCACCATGACACCAGTCAGATTTAAGTCATCAGATCTAGAAATGAAAAAATCTAGGGTCTTCTGTGCGGGCGACCAATTACGTTTACCCTTTTTCGGGAAAAATACGTGTTTTTCTGGGACACGCCACTGTAATTTATGATCGCATTCCCGCGCTACATACACACAATTAACTGACATATTCGCTGGCAGTCGTACTAAAACATTAATGCCTGGCACCTTCCGCTAAGCGAAGGATGGTTCAGCGATGCCGCAGTGTCCTCATGCTCCCGCTGTCGCCTCCTACAGACTCCTCGGATGATCCTGCCTGGCAACACCTTCACGGCCTCCTGATCTTGACACACAAACCCGCTCTCTAGTTACCCATGATACGCGTGGTCCCTCCTCTAGGTCCCATCCGCATCCTTGACAAGCTGCCCCGATCCTTTATGTGGAGTGGATGTTTGAGTGCCGAACATAGTGACATGAAATACCTCATGAGCGGCTCTGACAAACTCGGCAAGCAATGCCGCCGTCGCAACAGCATTCACCCTCTTGAGCACCTCGAGAAGGTCACAATGTACCTCGGCGATAGCTTCCTTGTTCACGAACACAATCCCTCCTCTCTTTAGGCATCACCTTTAAGAAGACATGATCCACCCACCTCGAACTCACCGGAGGTGGGCTGATAATATATCGACTTAACTCTTACCATGAAATCTGAAGCGATGGAGCGGCCCCATCCTATACCACCTGCATGTAGGATGTCTCTAATCATCTTTCACGGACCGTGATGGAGCTCAGCCACATTCAGACATCTTAGATGATGACAGCGCTCTCCCATAATAGAACTTTCATGGAACATCATGCTGGCATTGTAACTATTGTTGTGTGAGCTGATTCAATTAGACCTCCTCCACTGGAAACAACCCTTCTAGGATCCCAGGGCTGCATGCTAAACATGTCCTCTAAAATCTTAATAATAGTCAGCATGATGAATGTAGTAGGGATTAAAAGAAGTGCAGTACTCATCAAAAGTTGTGTCCCATGGCCTTTTAGGAAACTCACCTATGCGAACTAAGTAAGCAGAGAATCCCCTATCAGATACTATGGAATTGGCTCAAGTGGCGTTTTGTCTGTATACTTGTGAAGCTTTTAAACCTATAGGTGTTTGGAAGTCATCGTAAGACGAAAATGTCTTGACTTATTGATTAGATTCACCTTATAACCCATCTTTGTATCAACATTCACGATGTCCATGGTAAAGTAGTCCTGATCATGATGATGTGCCCGCACTTCCACTCTACTATCTTAATGTGGAGTAGCCTGCTAACCCTCAGCATTGTAGCAAACTGCGATGCACCGATGAGACCTTTGTGGGCTTGAAATCCGCAATTTTTTTTTCATCCCGCTCCCGAAGCGTCGCCTGCGATAAAGTGCCGCATCTCCGATGCCGCGGATGACGAAGGAGCAATGGAACTCACACGAGGATCTCCTCTCTCAGGTGCCGGTCGACGGAGGACCTTCGTCTCTCTATGCCCAGTGAAGACTATCATGCGTGTGTGCCCAGCCTTGTCGTTTGGCTGCAGGCTATACCTTTGCGGTCACAATGGACACTAGCTGTCGTCCACACTAGGACTCTATCACTCTGCTCAATTGAGACGGCGTGGCCATTAGACTCCCAGTCGACGGGCGCGCCTCGCTCGTCTTGTGATCAGGCACATGCACTGTATTGTCTGGAGCATCCGCCTTCTTCTCGGGGAAGCTATATTGGCGTCTCCGTTACCAGGTGCATCTGACCGCTGTTTGCCTTACCGGGATGGTGTCTGGGTGATCGTAATCCTCCGCCCTACGCTGTATCATGGCTGGGGTCTGCGTTTAGTGAAGATGTATTTGGACTCTTATGGTGCAGCACCTCGAACTATACCATATGCTAAGTAGTGTGTTTCCGTCTTCAAGGCGAAGACTCTGGCGCCAACTCAGATCATGCATGGGGTAGTGCAGCAAATGTTTTTCAACTCTTCTAGAGCTATAGCTACTACCCATATTTGGACTGCATCAGATGTGGTCTGTCCTCAGGAAATGAAACACGATCATTACCTATGTCTCTTTAAAGGACTATCGATGCATAAAGTTGAGAACACAAGCCTCGCTCTTTATAAATAATGTATGAATGCCTTCTGTACCAGTCACTCAGACCAGAAGCTGAACTTCTCTTTGTACTGGGTCCCGTCTCGTCATAGGAAGTGGCGCTGGCGGAGAAATCCTCTACTCTAGCCTTCTATAATCACCGCCAATCTGAAGCGGTATCTCGGTGACTTCGATCTCCCTAATATCATTTATTAACCTTCCCAGGTCCTTTCTGACGCACATCGCTAACACCAGTCCCGAACCCATGATGACCAAAACTGTTCTTTGAACTTTGGCATGCATTTTGGTGACCCACCAAAAACTGCGAATAGTTTTTCATGAGATCATCATGCTCCGCTGGCGGGATTTGTTAAACCATATTTTAAAGCTTATGGTTGATTTGTTAAACCATGCGACATTTTAAAAGCGAGCGAAGCAAAATTATATTTTTATAAATCAAGCCTTAGAAATTCCTAGTTTCGGCGGCATTCTTTGATCGGGGTATTTACGTATGCACACGCGGTGAGATTAGGACATGATTGCATTGCATTTTGATTTGCACAGTCGACAAACCACGGTTCATCTGCATTATATGTGTTTGCGCTCCGGAGGAGGCCGTGGCGCGTGTTAGGGTATATATAGGAGTTAGCGGCGCCCCAGCTGTTGTGGTGATGAAGAATTCCACCATGTTACCCACCATAATAGGTGATGTGGAACAGGTCCTTCCCACCGAGCAATTGGAACCACGGAGTTTTTCCCATCATTTTACTAAGTGCGACGACAGAAAAGGCCTCGGTGGTTGATCTTTATTTTGCAGCGTTTTACTCTGATGTCGACCAGCGATAAGCAACAGTAGTTTATAAAAAGTTTTATAAACTTTTATATAAAGCTGGCCTGGCAGTTTATGGCTTAGAAACGCCTCGCGAAATCAGAGTTTTAAAATGTTTTGTAAAATATAGTTCTACGATTTTGGGACACAATTTTTGAAAAAAACAAAGCATTTTATAAAGCATACACTCCTTTGAGCTCTTTTAGCTCATTATTTTTGGTTTTAAAAATTATTTTTAGTCTGAACACGTTGAGCGTTGGGGACATGTCGGTCCTCCTAGAGCTACTAGTTATATCTGATGTATTTACTCATTATGCTTTGTTTATAAGAAAGTACTTTGAACTTGTATGGTTGTGCATAATAATAATACCCTGTACATAGTTTTGTTTATGAAAATGTGATAAAGAACTGTGAGAGTCTTTTGAAGAAGTGTTATTAGACATCACTCATTTTGGAAGTGGAATTGTATTTACGAGGTTTTGGGACATGTCCACCCATGTGTTCATCTCTGGAAATTTTATAAAATCTGAAGTTGAAGAAGAACTAAAAATTTTATACGTGTTTCAACCCAAACAGCTGAGCTTGAAAGCTTCTGTAAGGTTCTGTGGTTCCCAGATGTCAATTTGAGGGGTTTCTTTGGGGTTGTCGGCTGCAGATGCGCTGTTAGGGGTGGGGATGTATGTCTCCCCGAGAGGTGTACGATCACATTCTTCATCAACAGTAAAGTCGCATATGTGCACCAAGGGTTTCCATGGTGGTGATTATAGTAGTATTTTGGAAGTTGTTTTTAAGGATGAAATTGTAAGTCTTCAAAGAATGGTGACACTTTTTCAATTAAGAGGAAAATTGGAGAAATTTTGAAGAAATACAAATCATGAAACTTTAATTTGTTAAGGATGTAATAATAATAAGTGCCACGATAAGTTTCGGGAAGCCTGAAAATTCTCTAGATCTCATGTGATGGCTTGGTACCTGAGTTAAATTCGTCTTGTCCTATACGCGTTGATTGAATTATGGGGTGTGGAATATTTTGATTTTTAGGTGATAACGATCGTCCCGGTGATGACTTGAAAGGGCGATATTTTACACAAATCTCAGTGAAACGTAATGGCGAGGCTAAGTTGTTTCAAATAAGTGAGCGAAAAGAAAATACAATTGTTCGACGAGAAAAAGGACACGAATAAGACAATATGAGTCATATATCCAAATAATAATAATAATAAGAAAGAAGAAAAAAAAAAAAAAAAGATAAAATCAAGGGGCAGACGAGCAGGGCATGGGGAAAGGCGTGAATGGAGAGAGAGAAGAGAAGGAAAGATTTTTATTTTTGGTATTTTCTTCTCTTCTGGCTTTCCACCTAAGATCTCACGGAAATGGGCGGCGGACTCATGTGGAGCTTGAAGAGGCAGTTGGTCTCTGTGGCAGGAGCTCACGTGTGGAGCACAACTTAGCGTTTCGGTGACTCAATTAGGGAATTTTCTGCGCTGTGTTGTTTATCTACAAAAAGGTCATTTTAATGACGGTTCAGCAGAAAGGAATTTCGATTGTTTTCGAATAGTCCGTATGTGATTTTTAGAACTGCTTAAAGTAACTCGGACTATGTTAAGGTTTTGTTTTGATATTGAGACTGATGTTTTCAGGTTATTGTGAGAAAAATAAATAATATGCTATTATGTGATAAATGGAAATTATATGTAGGCAAGTTTTATAATGAGAAATTCATAAGTCAGGCTCAATTATTGTAAACTTAAAAGTGAGTGTTCTAAACTTTATTTTTCAATACTAGTGTATCGCTTTTATAAATTGTTTTACGATTCAGATGTTATGGTTTTAATTGTTATACCATATTTTAAAGCTTATGGTTTTGATTTGTTAAACCATATTTTATAAAGCAAGCAACCAAGCAAAATCTATATTTTATAAATCAGGCCTAAAGAAATCCCTAGTTTAAGCAAGCATTACCGATCAGAGGTATTTCAGACGCGTGCATCTGAATTTAGGACATGATCGTATTGCATTTTAGATTTTCCCGGTAGGCAACTTACCATGCATTATGGCATATTATGAGGACTGTAAGTAATGCATCGGAGTATATAGGTTAACGCTGCTAACTATTATACGGTGACGCTGACACGAGGTCCTTCCACCCAGTATTACTGAATAGTGGATGTGTGGACACGAGGTCCTTTCCGCTCATATATCGACACAGTTTCCGTGGTTACTAGTGGTACAACAAGCAAGAAAGTGCCTTTAAGTGGGTCGATCTTTATTTTTATAAGCTGCTTTACATGTTTTCTTTAAATCAGACCATCGATAAGCAAGCAAGCATTTTATAAAAAGTTTTATAAACTTTTATAGCAAAGCAAGCAAGCATTTTATGAAAAGTTTTATAAACTTTTCTAGCAAAGCAAGTAAGCAGTTTATAAAAAGTTTTAGAAACTTTTATAGCAAAGCAAGCAAGCATTTTATGAAAAGTTTTAGAAACTTTTATAGCAAAGCAAGCAAGCATTTTATGAAAATGCTTGCATAAGATAGTTTTACGCTTTTCTAAACATTTTCAGCAAGCATTTTATAAAACATACACTCACCGAGCCTTTAAATTTCACATATTTTCCCCGGGTTTTAAAATTATTTTTAGTGCACAGATATCGTCTGACTGAACATATCAAAAAGGTCCTCCCGACTTCTAGTTATATGTGTCAGATTTACTCAATCAGAATTAACTTTTTATTATAAAGTACTTTGAACTTGTATAGTCACATATGTATGTGCATAGTTTTGTTTTATGAAATGATGAGCTTCGAGGCTCCTTTGAAGAAGTGTCATGGTTTCCCATATTTTCAGAAGTGTAAATTGTATTTAAAGGTTTTGGGACATGTCCTATATGCAATTGCTATATTGTTGAAATTTTATAAAATAACAAGTTTAGAAAAGAAAATTTTTTATACGGGTTTTCAACAAGCAACACGGCTTAGCTTGTGACGCCCCAATTTCCGGGGGTCATTTTTTTATTTTTTTTATAAGAGTTTAATGTCCAACCCTTTACATACCCAAAATATATAAAACTACAATGTTTCGATTATATTTTACAAAAGTTTCTTATGTTTGACAACCCTACTTCTTCATATTCCCACATGAGGGGAGCCGACGTCTCTTGCGTAACTAAAAGGGATCCCACGACCGAGTGAGCAAAGCCCAAAGAGAATAATTTCCTACAAAGTGGTTACCCCCACCCAAGTGTAATGTGTGGACTATTACGTAAAACACACATTCAAGTAATATACCTACATGAATGTTATACGCCTACGGAAAATGCCATCACGCCTAACCCGAGTCACTTCATCGCACTTTCACAACTGCTCAGCGGAGGTACGTTTCAATCATTACTTCAGTTCACTTCACTTTTCAAAACAAAGTTTTTGCTTTTAAAGTTTGTAACTCATCGGAAAAACCAAGGCGCTTTTGTTTAATTGAATCAACTGTATTTTTATATTTTCATGGCCACGATTTTTCTCATACACTAATCGGATCACGCGACGCTGCTCCAACATTTCGCCACCTTAACTTACATCTTTTAAACGCGCTGTAACCGTGAATAAATTCGGGTCTTTTCACCCCGGGGCATCTACCCCATCTTTCTATGCTCAAAACCTTTATTTTCGTTCCTTTATAAAAACAATGACTTTCCATTTAGACCTCATTCCATTACCCGAGCTCCACCACCCAACACCAAATACAAGCAGCTGACATACAACCTGCAAATTGACACCCTGGACCATGAGACACCAAACCAGGACTCATTTCCTCGACTCGGTCCCATTACCCGAGTTTCCACCACCCAACACCAAACACAAGTGGTCGACCTACAACTGCATCTCGTGACACCCCACCGCACACCAAACCAAGATGCGATTCGGGGCTATGCACTCACACCCATGTCATGCGTATGTGCGGTGCACATGCACGTTATTATGCCAATTGTATATATATACACAACCATCCATGGTTGTTGTGCATCATTTCGATGACTTATATTCAAACGCATACAAATTCCAAACCATTTTGTTCAAGTCAAGCATGCAGTCCTCAGTCATACCATGTTATTACATCAATACAGCATATATTAACATGTCATTCACACAAGCCATAATACACAACCAAGATCATCAACACCGGACCGCCTCGAAAGGTCCATTTTCCATTTAGAGGTCTTAATTCCGACCAATTTTTCATCACTTACCCGACACCTATTCCCAATCCGCCTAGACTCCCGATTGCAGTGAACCCGTCCGAGGTGGAACCTGTCCCGTCCGGGTTAACTCAGCCGGCGCTCCCTCATCCGGCTACCTTTGGCGCCATCCGGGCCAACCTGCACTGGCAGCCCCATCCGGGCTACCCGATGTCATCCAGCCTAAACTGGGCCTGAAACAAACCGTCCCCATACCCTATGCCGTCCTGTGGCGGGGCCCGGCCGTGTACCTTACCACTCGCCGCCCAAACGAACTCCAAAGAAGGCGCCTACCCTAGCTGTGTGCTGTGTGTCTTAAACGTTCCAAAGGCGATTCTTAACCCAAGCTGCAGCCACCTCGTCATTAGCCGGCCCAGTGCCTTTAACCTGTGTGGCAAGTGTGCCCACCACTAGCCGCCCGGTGCCTTAACCCAAGTGTATGCACCTTACCACTAGCTCGGCCCAGTGCCTAACCCAAGCTAGATCCAATTGCCACTAGCCTACCAAAGCCAACCCAAAGCAAGAAGCAGGCCTACCACTACCGGCCCTGGGTGCTCTGAACTTGCCGGCAAGGCACCTACCACCAGGGCCACCCAGTGCCTTAATCCCAGCGGCAATCCACCTCACACTGGGCCGCCCAGTGCCAACCGAGGCGCAGCTGTCCCCACACTAGCCTGGCCGGTGCCTTAACCCAAAGCAAGCAGTCAAGACCCACCACTACCGCCCGGTGCTCTAACCCGCACAACGCACTCCACACTCAAATTCCCTCGAGTGCCTTAACTCAGGCGGCAATCCACTCTCCTGCTTAGCCTATCTAAGGTAAACCAACTCTAACTTAGGCTACCAAGACCCGACTTGGGCGTTTCTAAACCTCTTTTCACTCCTCTTTAACATAGCCACCGCCCATGGTTCAAAACACAACCAAACAACCCCCCTGAGGGGAATACAATCGCCACACCACCCTTAGAGTAGAGAAGTAACCAAAGTAGGAGAAAACATACCTCTGAGTTTTCACTAAACTCCCGAACCCGGCCTCCTATGCGAAGCCCCAGCCGCGGCATGCACTCTTCCTCTTCAAGCCTCCGCTTGAAACCGGGCGGCTCGATTGCTGGGAAATGGGAGAGAAGGTGGAGCCCTCTCAAAAAACTCTCCTTCAAGCCTTCTCCTTTTCCCTCCTCCTAACCGATTCGTCAAGATGAGTCAAGAAAATCATCCCTCTCACTCCGCTTGCCATAAGCATGTCACATTCTCGCTGAGATCTTGGATTACACCCCTATCCTTATCCATCTACCTCGATTTTCACCCAATGGCATCGATGCCATGTGCCTCGCGAGCCCCACTCTCAGCGTATTTGTCTAACAATCCCCACTCTCACATGTGTCTCACCTGAGTCAATTTTACCAAGTGTTCAACACTACTCTGTGCCCCGAAAGACGAAAATCTCGGTTTACATACCACAAGATTCTCTACTATTGAAGTATCAACTGAGTTCTGTGGTCATGCATCGCCGCTAGTGTGGGTGGGGCGTGTTAGGTGTGTCAATAAGGGATGGAAGAAATTGTAACGTAGTTATGTTTCAATAACTTTTATACTTTCAAGTTTATCTAAAACTTTATATTTTTGAAATTGTATGATATCACGATGTCATCAAACATTTTCCTTTAAGAAAATGCAAATTGCCGACTTTATAATCTTTTTTTTAAGAAAATGTCGTTGTCCTCGCAGTGGCATTTTAATGTTTTAAAAAATGATAATGCCATTGTCAAGTGACACCGACATTTACTATATCAAACATATTATTTTTAATTTAAATAATCCTTTTAGTTTAAATAATTTATCTAAAAAAATCCACTTTTATGCATCACCTTTTAAATAACTTATTTTTGTGTTTGAGAAAATTTATTATAATAATAATAATAATAAAATTAAAGTCACAATAATTATTTTAAAAAAAAGATTAATAAGATAAATATTAAAAATAAAATAATATAAAATAAAAGAAAATATAATTTAAAATAATTATCTATTGAAAAGGTGACTCTTAAACCCAGGGTCTCGTCGACAACCTGTCAACCTGCAGAAGTCTATGGAAATCGGGTATCCCGATATCGCACTCACATGTCTCGTATATATAGACTTATCCTTGCATATTTAATTCATAAATACACAAAATAACTTCATACAAAACGTATACAAAACGTGAGAGTTATAACACCTCACTCACACATATCGTACAAATACGTGCATTAGAACCAAATGTTGTTCCAATATATAAAACAGATACGATTACGTGCAATGGGTTCTCATACATATACAAAATACATCGCGCTCACAACCCGACCCCTCTCTTCTCAATCGGGCCTGGGCCCCTGGAGCGCTGCCCCGCCCTCAAGACGTGACCCAAACCTGAAAGGGAGGTCCCACGACGGGGTGAGCTACGCTCAATAGAAACAAAACCTACTAGGGCTACTTCCCACCTAGGTGCACATGCAAATGATCATTTCACAGTCACACAAACAACACAATCCATGCAGACATGTTGTCCTATCATGAAAAAAGACTACATGCATGTATGAGACGACTCATACGCCTTCATGTGACTCATCAACTCCACTCCACCACCTAATTGCAAGTGCCACTAGAAATCAATACCGAGTTTACGACCCCATCACACAACTCGTAGTCTATGTGATGTTTATTTAATCGTTGCCATTACTGGGCAAATGTAACTTTCCTCGTGGTCTCAATTCTGCCCTTACACCCTCCGACATTTTTCTGCCTTCACCTATGGATACGCCGTCTAACCGTGCTTTCAAGCTTTCACCCGAGGGTGTCTATCCCCTACTCGCACGCCCTCGACACTATTCAGCTTTCTTCCATTTTCATTTAACATGTGTGCCTCAATTAGACTTCGTCCCATTCTTAAGCCCACATATTTAAGACTAAACGCAAGAAGCATACAACCAAGCATTCATGTACACACACCATGTAATGCGTTGATTTTTCAGACACCAATGCAATGTGAATGTGCCACGAGACTAAATCCTTCAAACTCATGCCCACGTATGAAGACTCTACACGGAGATTTACCTCACACTGGGGTACCATGAACCCTCGTCTAATGCACACAAATAGCTTCATATTCGCCTCAATATCAATTTACATGTTGTCATGCTAGAATTCCACTCACTAATTCAATACATCATGCAAGTACATTCCCATAACTCCTAACATCAATTAGCAACAGAGGCCATGGTCGACGGCCCGAAAGTGACATAGCACCTGGCCCCACAGTCGCAACATGCTAAAACACGCCATGTTTCTTTGCTAGCTACTGGCCAACGTCCCGTGTACCCTAGGAAATTTCCCCTTATATAATACTTTCTTTTACTAATTAAAAAATCTCCTAAACACAAATACTTACCCTATACACGACATCTCCCCATCGAGGGTCACAACCAAATTCAACCAATGCCATTTCCATGGCCCCAAGAAAGGAAAATAACCAAATAGGCAAAGTCCCTACATTTTGTAGCGTGTGGGATCAAGTCCTTGATCCTTCAACCTTGCAACAATGGAGGTCTTGTATCTTTTCCTCCTCCTCTTCCTTCCTTCCTTCATTTATTTCCTTTCTTCTCTATTTTCTGGTCTTTTCTCCCGTGGTTCTCCTCCCTCTCCTCAGCTCACGAATTGTTCTAAGAGCAAAGTCCTTTTTCCTTCACCATGTTTTGATCAATCCAACACAAACCACTAAGCCTAAACATGTTCTCAAACATGCATGACACATGGCCTAAGTTAAGGCATGTGTCACTCATGCCAAAACTCATCCCACTATAATGCATATGCATGCATTCACAGTGGGCATTACACTCGCCACCAAGGCCAAGTGTCCTCATTCTGCCACGCGGGCATAGACTCCCGCCGCCAATGCGGTCACCCCGTGATTGGGCCCTGAACCCTCGACCACGTGAAAATCGACTGCCCCTGGATTCAATGTAGTTCCCCAGCCTAGTTCGTTCTCACATTTCCTGCGGAGATGACTTTACCCGGCGCCAACTGGCTTCATCCGAGATTTCCAGAAAATCTAGTGGTTTTCATTGTGATCGTCCCGGCAAGAATTACCACTCCGCTCTTTGAAAAACACGCTTTTCCCCCGGGTTTCACATTCTCCTTCCCTTTCCTTAAAAGAATTTCGTCCCGAAATTCTCGTATACATACACATTCAAACACATGCATATGAAATAGTCATTTAAAACCTTAATGATGAGAAAACACACCTTCCCCGTCGAACAAGAAGGGATAGTTGGTGCGCACGGTGTCCTCGCGCTCCCATATCGCCTCCTCGACTCCTCGATGCTGCCACAACACCTTCACAAGCCTCATAGTCTTGCCACGCAAAACCTGCTCTTAGCTATCCATGATACGCACTGGTCCCTCCTCGAAGGTCCCATCCGCTATATGAGTCGGATCTGGAGTGTACTTCCGGAGCATAGAGACGTGAAATACCTCATGAACGCTCGACAAACTCGACGACAACACTAACCAATACGCAACCACCCCCACCCTCTCGAGTACCTCGAAGGGTCCAATGTACCTCGACGACAAATTTCTTGTTACTAACCCGATCACTCCTCTCTTAGCATCACCTTCAAGAAGACATTATGATCACCTCGCCTCGAATCCTAGGAAGTCGCCGTCAGAGTATCACCGTAATTCTTCCTCGTCTGGGCCCCAGTAGTAAGGGAGACGCTCAGATTCAATCCACCTTCTCCAAGGTGTCTCAAATCAATTCCGCACTGCGGAGGGTCTCTCCCACCTCTCGTCTCAACAAACCGGAGATCTACACGGCCTCCCGTATAATGCCGCATAGGGCGCCTACTGAATACTCACCTTTTAAATTGTTTTTCATATTTATCTTATTAATTTTTTTAAAAAAAAATTACCGTTACTTTAATTTTATTATTATTATTATTATTATTATTATTATTATTATTATTATTATAAAAACAAGTTATTTGAAGGGTGAGTAGTAAATAGTACCAACATGTCAATAAAGTAAAGATATTTAATAATTTTAATAATTTGTATTTCTGATTTTATTATTCAACAAATGCGTAAAGTGGATTGATTTAGATAAATTATTTAAAATCTTAAAACCATAGTTTGATAATCTTTAAATTTTGGAAATTGTAGTAAATGTCGTTGTCACCAAAAGAGGCATTATCTTAAAAAATTACTGTCGCTTTCTAATGTAGGTATTTCAGGTGTAATGAAGTAGATTGTGCAATAGTTTCAAATATACAATATTTTTAATTTCTTTAAAAATATATATTAT
Organism: Tetrastigma voinierianum; assembly: GCA_016808115.1. NCBI lineage: Eukaryota > Viridiplantae > Streptophyta > Magnoliopsida > Vitales > Vitaceae > Tetrastigma > Tetrastigma voinierianum. The sequence continues at coordinate 37,421 of JAEQBH010008089.1, forward strand.
TTTAATCCAAAACTCTAGGGTATTTCCGTCATTACGCTTCAACTTTCAAAATAGCTACCTTAATCGTAATATCACACCAAGGCCAAAAGCTAGCAAGGCTCGGGAGACACCCGAGGATTTACTTGTCTTTAAATATGCAAATGCATGACAACTTTTCAACACGGAAAACACGAAAGACGCTGAACTAACTATTATGCGAAATGTCTGCTTTACCCCACCTCGTAAAGCGTAATATATTTTACAAAAAAATCCTACAACATTCATTCTCTCAGCCTTAGCCCCAACATCAATTTTATTTTTAATTAAATTAGTAAAGCAGGAGTTTGACTACAATTATCATTTCTATTATTTTCTCATGCTCTAAATAAATATTAATTAATTTTTTTTCCTTCTGATCTACATTATATTCTATCGATATTTCAATAATTAATTTTACATTTTTGAAAGAACAAATTAAACAAAATAATCCATATAAATTCTACAGAGAGTAAAAAAGGGATTGTAAATCGAAATAGAATTTAGTGTAATGAAATATTTAGTAAGCAATTAAGAGTTGGTTCTAATTAGAGAAACATTATTAAGAAATGTCAAATTTATTAGCTATCAATTACTACTCCTAATTACACAAGTCAAGGTAACGTTGATAATTTTTTTCTTATCCTTAAATTCGCAAAGAAACGGTCTTAATTAAAATTTAAAATAAACAAAATAAACTTAAATGTGTTTGTTTCTCGTGACACCCCACTTCCGGGGTTCGCTGACAACCCGTCAACCTCGTGAATACATGTAGCTACTGAAAGTGTCTCAATGCTACAAACCGAAAGTGTCTTCTAAATTCGAGACTCAAAACATGAATAAAATGGCCACGTCAGCCCATACATCCATACTCACTCAAAATACAACTAACTATATTACAATAGTTTCCGTGGAGTTAATTACACTCTATACAAACATGTTTTAACTAAAATATTTCAGCTACATGTTTTAGAAAAAGGTATATAATCAAGCCACATGTCGGCGCTTCTTCACAAAAGCGCCTCTAGTGAGCGCTGCCTTCCGTATACCCCCGTACCGAAAAGGGGATCCCATATGATTCGGTGAGCAATGCCCAAGAGGAATTTTCCCTATATCAGTTACTCCCCACCTATGCTCATGCAACGACGAACACACACATTCAAGTAAATTCATGATTCCTACTGAATGTTCACATGTTATGGATGAGAATGTGACCTCACCATTTCCCACTTCCCGAGCCCTCACTAACTCCCTCACGCACGCCTTAAGGCAAGCTCAGGAAACACCGCTTTCAAACAAAGGGTTTTTTGCTCCTGAAAACATAATACCACTTTTCGATAAAATTCTATCGACAATCCTCCGATGTGAATTGTTGGATAACTCTCTGAAACAATCATGGATCATCCTACGAGATGAATTGTTGGACAACTCTCCAAGGCAATTATTCGGAAAATCTTCCCATAAAATTCATTTGACAACCATGTTTTTCATGTCATGCACTCATACCTACTATTCTAGGTTACCCCAGTGCATATGAAATGCAATATGCCATTTCACCATAATTCATGTTAATATATCAAGCATGCATATATTAACGAAAATCATACAAAGAATACGTTATTCATTCATAAAGAATAACACCTAAAATTTTCACATCAAGCAATAAACAATTCGGCACCCATCTCTGAATCAGCTTCAAGGAACTACACCAACAACACAACATGTTATTCAGAACATAGCAATAACATATCAACACACAAAAAAGCAACACATACAAATTAATGATCATTTTTTGACTGCCCAAAACCACTTAGTGGATTCTCTACTACCTGCTCACTCCAATTAAATGCAATGCCCTAAAGCCCCAAGGTCTCCCCTGTCCATTAAATTTAAGCCTTGAACAAATGAATAAATCAAGTAGGAGAAAACCCCACCTCACGGAGTTCTTAGAAACTTTCCTGCGATATCGGTACCAGTGCGTAGCTCTTGCGGTGAGGATCAACTTTGCCTATTGTCTCACCCAGGAATTTGACGAACGATCAGAGAAATGTGAGAGAAGTGAGAGCTTCTCTCTCTAAAGGACCTGCTTCCTTTTCTCTCTCTTTTCTCTCTTTGCTCCCTTTTCCCTCTCCCAAAGCGGTTGGTCGAGGTTGGGGTCAAGATAACTTGTCCTCTCATGCCACTTGTCACTTTCCAATTGGTTCTAAGGATTTCCCTTATCGCCTTATGCATCTACCATGGATTTCCATCCATTCACAAGGTGTCATGTGTCTCCTATGGCCCCACACTCAAGCTCATGTTTGACTAGCTCTCCACTTGACATGTGTCTCATCTTGAGAGCCACCAATCTTGAAGTGTCCCGCACCACTCTCGGTGCCTCGAAAAGAAAACGAATTTTGATTATCTCTAAATTCGGTGAGGTCGCGTGGTAGCTAGATTTACGTGAGATGATTTCAACAGTGAAGTCCCCGTTTAGTCATCCGGACCTAGAAAAATTCTGGATTTTGAGGCCCGAGAGTACCATTTTTACCCTTTTTCAAATTGTCATTTTTATGGGGTTTTTTACCGAGTTTCCAAGGAAGAATGAAATGAGGTTTGTTGATGTCTCTTCAATCTACAACAAAAATGTTTTTAATCAAAATTTAAAATAAATTTAAATGTGTTTGTTTCCAAGGAAAAATTAAATGAAATGAAATGAAATGGGGGTGGTTTGTTTGTTGGTGTCTTCTTCAATCTATGGATCATTCAAATGACAAATAGAGATAGATAGATAGATGCTCTATGCATTAATTCAGAACCATAAAATACCACATTTATTCCTCTGAAAAACTTTGAATTAAACACCCTTTAAATTCATTTAAATCGAATAAATCTGAAACTTAATTGTATTAATCATAATTCAAATCTTACTACTTTGATGAAAAGAATGTTACCATAAAAAAATTATGTGCCCTCCCAACATTCACATACATACATACATTCATAAACGCTGGTACATACATGGATACATGCTTATAATGAACTTATAAAGTTCTTCTTCAAAAAAAAAAAAAAAAAAAAAAGAACTTAATTTTAAACAAAAAGTAAAATAATTAAAAATATATATCTATGAGAATTTTAAGTTTTTCTTAAAAATATGAAAGAACAAGACAAAACATATGTAATGATCAAAGATTAACATGAGAAATAATCTCAGCAAAATCCATCTCCTTCTATACTTCTGCCTTACATCAATGAAACCATATCATCATGATCATCATTAGGAGGGGGACTAGACATCTGATTCAGAAGAGAGTCAATACTGCAATTCTCCTAAAATATGTTTGCATCAAAGGAAAAATTGGGGACCTCCTCGTAGTCGTAACCGGGGACTACGCTATCGGCCGGGCAGAAGTCGGGGAGCTCAGGCTTGTTCATGGAAGGTCTGAGTGGAGTAGAGTTAGGTGGCATGGTGTTATTTGCATTAGGGTTTTTCTAATAGTCCATTACTGTTCTTGATTCCAAGTTGAGGCTTTTGATGTAGTTCTGGAGAAGGGTGCTTTGTCTTGGATACTTAGAGCGGCATTTCCTCCTTGAGAGCTGTCTTCTTTTTGTAGCATTCCAGTTGTTTTTATGGGTTTTAGGTTCTTAAGGGCAGCACCTCTTTGCAATTTCCGCCCACTTGTTTCCTATTTCTTCATGGGCTTCGATTAGAATCTTGTCCTCCTCTTTGGGCAACAGAACTTTTCGGGGTCTCACCGCGGGTCTCTTACACCCTCCGACATTTTTCGGGCTTTCACCGGTGGGGATAGTTGTCTAACCGAGGTTTTTCGGGTTTTCCCCCGGAGGGGTATCTATCCCACACGCTACGCCCGACATTTCATTTTCCATTTAGTTTAGCTGTTGTGGAACTCAATTGGACTTTGTCCCATTCCCAAGCCCACACAATTCAACACCAAACGCAGTGCCAAATCAATACCATGAACACACTTTCATGTAATGTGGTGTTACCTCACACCAATGCAAGGCAATTTGTGCCACTTTTGCACTGAGCCCATGACCAATGTATGAGACACTCTACATGGACATTCCTACACCATACACTATATTGTGCTATGAACACTCATGTCTAATGCACACAACATTTCATATATTTAACATACATGCAGTCATGTTAATATTCCGCATGTTAAATCAATACATCACATAAGCATGCCTTGCATCACTTTTCTATCATTCAGTTCATTCATGTCAACACATCATTCAAGCATGTATTAAAATAATTTCAACCATTACTTAGGCAAGTAATGCCATAATTCATGTTCTTTGGCCGAGACATAGTATCTCAGTCATACGACCCAATGCATATAATTATTTCCATCTTTATCACATAATTTCACATGTTCAGCATGTCATTGAATTCATGGCAATAACACACATTAGCCATTCCTGACCATAAATCCGGCCATGCTTGGCCTAAGAAATAATCTGGACTTAGTCCAGAAAGTCCAGTTTTGTAAATACCACACAAAACATCCAACACGCAATTCCTTGCTCAGGCCATATGCAGTCCCAAGCATTTCGATTACAAACCGGTTCCGAAAACAGAAGTTTTGGAAACCAAAACGAACTATTTCTTCAACTATCCGTGACCCAGCCCAATGTTCAGCCTATATTTTGGCTGAGAACTTTATTTTATTAAATTCTAGACTCAACGAGCTTTCCGTAGAGTCCAAGAACGCGTGAATCAGAGTTCGGACGAGAAAGTTATGGCGTCAAAGTTTGACCGATTCACAGGGTGTGCGGAAATTTGGGCTACCCGTTTGCTACGCTCGGGATTTTGCCATTCCAGAACACAGTGTTCGGTCTTGGACAGTCCCAAAACCCCGTAAAACTGGTATTTGACCATCACACAATCACAAACAAACCACACAACATCCAAACTCGCTCGGAAAATCGGATAGCTTAGTAGGCCAATACCACGGCCCCAGGCGATAAATAACAGTAGGAGAAACCTACCTCTTGTGGCAGTTAGGGTTCTTTGCCGAATCGGGGTCTGCTCACTGCGTAACCTCCTTCCTCTTCACTTTCTTTTCCTCTCTTCCTCCCCTTTTCCTCTTCTCTTTTCTTGCATTTCCTTTGCCCCTTTCCTTTCCTCCCCTTCCTCCTTTCCTTTCCTCCTTTCTCTTCTCCTTTCCTCCTCCCTTCTCCTTCCCTCCTTCCTCTTCTCACTTGCTGCTCCACGGACTGGTTTAGACTCTCCTTGCTCCTACCAATAGCCCACATGTGAGCTCCTTATATAGGCATGGCAAGAGCCATGCTATGTTGACCCATGGCATGCCATGTGTCCCACATGGCTTGCCATGTGTCACATACAGCTCTGCTTTGCCATGCATTGTGACCACATAACGCCGTAATGATACTCACATGGCTGCCATGTGTCACCACATGGTTCGCCATGTGTCATCCACATGGCTCGCCATGTGTCGTAATACGCATTTCCCTCGAAATACATGAAATTTCGACTAATCTCGGTGCGAAATTTGTTGGGTAGCTAATTTTCGAGCGATTCAACGATTGTGTCCGGTTTTGTCATCCGAGATCTAGAAAAATCCCAACTTTTCTTTGGACTATTCCGGTAAACTACCGTTTTCCCCCTTTTTATCTGAAAATTTTAAATTTAAAATTTTTCACGGGGTTTCCAACACCTGCGTACATCTAATAGGTACACGCTAGGAGAATTGCCCGATTTGCTTCTTTTGCCACTTTTGCTACCAATTCACTTCATACAACTTCTATAATTCATAACACCTCAAAAATTTACATGGAATTCATCTCAAAACAACTTCACAAACACTTGAATTGGTGCTTTGGAACCTCAAACCACAAAACCCTAGGTGAAAATCCAAGAACTCAACCTAGGTCCACCAATTCTTTTTAAAACCACATAATTTTGATGATTCCATGTTTATTTTCTCCCAATTGGAGTTTTACTCTCATAACCCCAACAATTCAAAGGTTTATGTGATCTTTGCACAAAACCTAGACCAAATGAGCATCTAATCTCCATACCAAAGCCCTAGGAATCCAAAAATACACTTGATTCTAAGACAAACATACCTTGATCTTGGATTTCTTCTCCTTCTCCTTCTTCTTCCTCTTCTTCCTCTTCTTTTTCTTCTCCTCACCTCACCAATCGTGGAGCCCTAGCTTTGGAGACCAAATGAGACATTGGTTTGTCTCATCCCTCCTTTTACAAACCCATTTTTGACTTAATTATAAGTTAGTCCTTCATCTCTTAAGATTTGCACCTCAACTTTTTAATATTGGAATTGTAACTTATGTTATTTGTATTATGGCCCATCTCTACACTTAATGATTTTCATATTCTTTTTGCTAAATGACAATTGTACCCTTGTTTTAATACCCTAATTCTAGGCTCCATAAACTTTCATTTCCTACTTTAGTCTCCAAATTACTACTATGTGACACTTGGTACTCTTATACACCCCTACGAGTGTCATGCTGTACACTGCGAGACGGGGGTGTTACATGTATGATCCCTAACTCCACCGTGCACGGGAATACCTCTGACCGGTTTGCTTGCTTAGAACTAGGGAAGGCCTGTTTTCGCAAATTTTCTTTTTTTTTTTTTGCTTGCTTGCTTGCTCTTTGAAAAATGGTTTTACAATTTAAAACCATTTGCTTTCTGCTAGCAGAAAATGGACAATTATTCAAAACCATTTGTACCTTACTTTTAAAAGTTTATAAAACTTATGCCTTGAAAATGGTTTATTTATTCAAAACCATTTGCTTACTTGCTAACTTGCTTGAGAAAAATGGTTTAATTATTCAAAACCATTTGCTCGCACCAACGCTTTGCTTGAAAAATGGTTTAATTCTTCAAACCATTTTGATTATTACAACGCTTTGCTTGAAAAATGGTTTAATTCTTCAAAAACCATTTGCTTATTTGCTTGCTTCTTGAAAATGGTTTTAAAAATCAAAACCATGAGAAATACCCGGTGTAAGGTTATAATAATAATAATAATACACTAGTATTTGGAAAATGAGTTTAGAACACTCACCTCTGCTTGCTAAACTTGAGCACAGTTCCACACTTTCCCCGCCTTTGCTTTTTAACCTACATCTCAAACGAATACGACGATCCTGTGTCGCCTACATTATAGCGATAAACTCAACGTACTAGCACTTATTGCGCTCAGCAGAATATATCGCCCGGTATTGATGCCAGCCCGTTTTTGTTGAGTCTCCAATCTTATTCGAACCTATCTTAATCATTTAATAAGGTTCCTAAACTATCGGTGTACGAATTCGGGCTTAATTACACAAAAACATAGCATTCTGGGCATTTTGGGCACACATGTACCGGTACATGTTGATTTATGGTGGGGTGTACCGGTACACCCCTGTACATGTACTGGTACACCCTTCGAAATTTTGCCCAGATTTGCTTCTTTTGCCACTTTTGACACCATTTCACTTCATACAACTATATTCTGGCACCTCAAGAATCATCATGGAAATCATCAAAAACAACTCACAACACTTGAATTGGTGCTTTGGAACCTCAAATCCCTAAAATCTGAGTGAAATCAGGGACTCACTACCTAGGTCCGCAATTCTTTATAAACCACATAATTTGATGATTCCATGTTTATTTTCTCCCAATTGGGGTTTTACTCTCATAACCCCAACAAATCAAAGGTGTATGTGATCTTTGCACAAAACCTATACTAAAGGAGCATCTAATCTCCATACCAAAGCCCTAGGAATCCAAAAATACACTTGATTCTAAGGCAAACACATACCTTGATCTTCTTAGCTGCTCCTCCTCCCTCCTTCTTCGCTACTCTTCAGCTCTTGGCTCTCTCCTTCTCCTCCTACGGGTTTGCTAGGGCAAACTTTGAGACCAAAATGAAATTTTGGTTTTATTTCCCTCTTTTATAATATAAACTTTTCCTCAATTGCAAATTTAGTCTTCATTTCTTTAATATTGCAATTGTAACTTATGTTATTCCTATTATGGCCCATCTCTACATGTTTAATGCTTTTCATATCCTTTTTGCTTAATGACAATTGTACCTTTATTCTCATACCATAATTCCTGGTTCCATAAACTTTCATTTCCTACTTTAGTCTCCAAAATACTACTATGTGACACTTGGTACTCTTATACACCCCTACAGTATCGTGTACTGTACACTCTCTCGGGACGGGGTATTACAAAAATCTTGGCTTCTCTCAGCCAACAATGTTCTTCCCTGAGAATTATGTGCATGAAACCACCTTATATGGGTGGAGAAGGAGATGGTGGGTTTTCTTAAGATTTTGTTCATCAAAAATCTCTCTTCAGATTTCCACCGTCACGGATCATCGGTTTCCGCCAATGTCTCCTCAAAAAACCCTCAATTCGAGTCGAGCCGCTTGTTTGGATCCCTTTGAAAAACTTCACATATGGTCTTCCATGAATCTCGTGTTCATGAATTAAACCTTTCGCCGAAAAGCTGTCGAATGGCCAGAAGTACCGACTAATAATGAGAGGCGAAGGAGGGGATATACGTTGCGACATCATCATCAAGTGGCCAATTTGCGGGTCATCGCCCGCCGTAGAAGATGGTGGGGCGGGTGGGGTTCAGTAATCAGAAATCAAGTCGGTAAGCTTTGGTTATCTGGGATGAAGATATCCATGCATAACGAGGAGAATCGTTTGTATAAAGAAAATCGAGTATAGATCGGCTAAAAACCGAGAGTTTCTCGGCACCCCAGACACACAAGGTGAAAAGCCCATGTGGTTAAGGGGCAGTGGACAATTGAAAAAGACAGGTGGGAAATTTGAAAATAATAATAATAATAATAATAAAAATATCTATATAACTCTCTACTTTATGAAAATGTATAATTTTTTTTTATCTGGGTTTTTGTTCTAATGTATGTCTTTGATAACGTGTTTTCTCATTCTCATGCATGAAGACTATTGATTCAATTGGTGGAGCAATATGGAGTAAGGAAATGGAGTCACGATTTCTCGAATCTTGAATGGGAGGATAGAGGCAGTCTGCGAGAGAGAGATGGCACAATCATCTCAGGCCTAACATTAAGCTTTCTTTTTTCTTTCTTCTTCCTTTTTGATTTTTGATTTTTATGTTCACACAGTCTATTGATGAATTTCATATATATATATATATATATATATATATATATATATATCCACGGAGATATATGGGGGTTTTTTTCCTTCCTTGGTCAGAAAACCTTTATTGTCCATTACCAATGCCTTGATATTAATGTCTTTCAACATCTCTTGTTTGTTAGCCATCCAATATTCCAAATTCTGAAGCTTAATTAGAAAAAAAATTACGTCTCCCTTTCCCTACTATAAGGGTCATGCATACATCATCATATATAAAACATATATACATGAATAAGCACTCATACCTCCAAATGGTACATAAAATATTAGGGTTTTCTTGTGGAGATTAATTATATATGCTCATTTTCCATCCTTTCGGTAGAAAAAGAAAATATATGCAATCATCATAGTTCTAAAAGCCGCAAAAGCCTCTGATAGCTACTAATGCTTAAGGCGCAACATAAGACACATGCCTGAGTGAGGTAAAACCGTGAATTGACGATTCAAAATCTAATTGATCTATAAAAAAAAAAATTAACATTTTAAGAATAAAAATATTTTAAAAAAAATAGAAATTAAAGTCTAGGATGCACTTTTTTTTTAATAGGATGCATGTATTAAAAAGTGAGACACTATAACTAGGGACCCTATGGTTATATCTTAAGCGGTCTTTTTAAAACTATGACTTTCATCGATTTCAGATTTACATAGGGTTTGAACCCTGGACCTCAAATTTGGAAGATAAAATACTTAGCCATCACACTCCTAACTATATTTGCCTGGTCCGCCCATGACCCTCACCTTATATATATATATATATATATAGAAGTGGAATCATATATCACGAGGTGAAGTTTTTTGATATCTTGCCGAGAAGGACATATGGAGCAAAGGGAGACAGGTGTGAAGAAATAGGAAACAGAGTGGGTGGAAATTGCAAAAGAAATTTCCTTTGCAGAAAACTCCATAAAAAAACCACTGGAATGCTACAAAAAGAAGACAGCTCTCAAGGAGGAAATGCCGCTCTAAGTATCCAAGACAAAGCACCCTTCTCCAAAACTACATCAAAAGCCTCAACATGGAATAAAAAATAGTATTGGACTATCATAAAAACCCTAATACAAATAACACCATGCCACCTAACTCTACTCTACTCGAACCTTGCAACCCTCATAAATAGATTTGTCTTTGAAGATGCTGCTTTCTCAACCCTCAGACTAAAACACTCTATCATATGCTCTTTTTTTACTTAGGTTGGTTGTATTCTAAATGCATATATTTCTTTTGTTTTAGGTTCTTTTGTTTAGATTCGACGATTATGCTTAGGAGCTAGCTCATTTTGTGGGTTGGTTTGTGTTTTTTCTGCTCCTTTTTTCCCCTTGGCCTCTTGGGCCTTTTTTTGTATGTTCCCTCTATACTCATTTTTCTTTCAATGAATTTCCCTTTTTCCAATTAAAAAAATAAATGGAGCGTTTGACAGATACTAATATGATTAGAGCGGAGTTAAGTGAATGAATTTAGCATGTATACTTGTGCTATTGCAAAATATGTTGGGTTGGATGATCTCAAATAAAGGGATGTTCCTAGTTCAAATCCTATTAGATGTCTTGGTCATCTCATAAGGTGACATCCTTCCCAGATAAGGAGTCTTGGATTTTGAGGGCAACATCAAAGATCAGTTTGTTTGGGTGGGGCTGGCGAGAAGATCTTGTCGATCAACCATTTCACGAAGAGAGGGTCTAGAGTGCAGTTAGTGAATTGTTGTCTATGCAAACATGATATACATATGTTGGAGCACATCTTCATCCACTATTGTTGGGATTCTAATATTCATTGATTGATAGCCAAAAATCTTTAACAAAGGCACTTCTCATGAAGGGCCAAAATTAAATTTATAAAGGGTGGAGCTTTTAATGTCTTCTTAGCAGTCTATTTGCCTTAAATATGGAGAAACCAAACTATAAGCAAAAACAAAAACAAAAGGAACTCTTGTATCTTTAGAAACTTGAAGTAGTCAAGGAATCTCCTTACATAAGCTTCAAACCAGTGAAGCTAGACACTTGATAGATAGTCTATAGTCTAGAAGCTCTTCATAAAGTTTTTAAATTGAAGAAGCAAGAGGCCCCCGAAAAGAAATCGAGAGCTCTTCTTGACACGGTCATACCTCTTTCAAACAAACTAGTTGCTGGGATAAGTTTTATTAACGGTTATTTGACGAGCAAATGGTTTATTTCATTCAGGTTTGGCATTTTTTATATCATAGGTTGAATATTGCTTATTAAGGGGACATCTAAGTTTTTTTGTGGAAGATTCAGCCAATCTTCTGGTTTGCTTGGCATTTTAGTGACAATATATTACATCTTTGTGCAACTTCATTTGCGATTTTACATTGCGACGGTACATTTCATCTTTGGTAACTCTTCATCCACGGAGTTTACGTTATATGGCTTCTTTTGGGGGCTCTAAAACCTCTGTTTGCAACAACCGGTTTCTTTTGGGGCAAATGATGCGGCTCTTGCGGGGAGGACCGGTGAAAGCGTGTTCCGGTTGAAAGAAATGCAAAGGCGATCTCGAAAAATAGTCCATCATTTGAAGGTTGAATCACATTCCATATCTTATGTTGAAAATTCTCATGTCTAATATATGGTTTCCATGTTGCCGATCAACAAAAAAAAAAAAAAAAAGGTTTCCATGTTTAAAATTCCACATTTCACTTTTTTATTGTATGCTTTGGAAATGCCACTGTGTCTTGGCGAGTGAAGTAGCAATGGTCTTGTATAGGGTGTGAGATAGTAGAAGTTTGTTTTCAAACACAGGAAAAAAAAGTCCTATCCAAAGAAATAAAAAATGCTTTCAATGTATGCAAGTTGCTATATGAAAAGACTTCGTGTCTAACAATTGTATTTGGTTGCCATTGATCACTCGGCTAATGCTTTACCATTAAGTGGAGAAATAGCACACAAAGCACCGGGGATCCTGATTTACTCACCGCTAAGAATTTTTTCTAGTGTTTTTAACAATCAAGGGCCCAAATCGATTTGACGATTGAAGAGACTATATTGTGGTATGCACTAAAACATGAAATGCTAGAAATTTCTTATCCCTTCATCACTTGAAACACCTACGTTGAGTAGTTCAAGGATGCATATATATTTGCCAAGCACCTTTCTTCTCTTTTAAGGAAAATGAAGATGGGTAATGGCGGTTCCTATTTCATATGTGTAAATCTTCCATTCTTTGGTGGGGTTGGGTTTGCCGTTTGAACCAATGGAACCAAGCACTAACTCTAAACAACACCTCTTTAGCCTGTGCCAGCCTGATAGACAACAAAAGATTGATAAAAGTCAATAAAATTAAAGTTAGAAATATCTGGAATTATTATATAAATAAAATTTTTATGAAGTAATCTTCGAGAACCCGTTTCTCCTTGCATCTGAAGCAACGATTGCGGAGTGCTCTTCCACCATGCTGGTAGTGCTTATAACTCAACCAATTGATGAAGAAGGCGTATGCAATATGCAAAGTATGATTCTTCTTCTTAAGTTCGGTTAATATTGATTAGAGGCGTACTTGAAGGAAAACATTTACGAATCTATTGGATAATTAGTTGGAGGCGAACATGGTTTTGTAATGGAATTGATATTAGTTATTGATTTTTGTTTTCTTGATGGGGCAAATAAGAATAGTATTAACAGGAAAAAAGCATATACAATATCTATAAAAAGAACAAAAGGCAAAAAGAGATGTGAAGGCACAAAAACCCGTTACTGCGCCCACTTTGCCACCTTGCCTCCACCACCCCTCATACCCTTGCCCGGTCGACCTCTCCATGTTGACTTCATCACGACTCTTTCTCCTCAGTCTTGACCCTACTGCAGTGGTCATTTCTGAGTGCAAAAGCACCATCACTTTCGTAATAACGACTCTACACCTGCACCTTCATTGCGGAGTGCCACCTCTATATTACAATAACAAACACCTCGCTGGTGGCACTGGCGTGTCTTCTTCAATGGTGATAACTCGTTCATGGCTGCATTTGACCTTGTTTTTTCAGTTGCTTAAGATTTTAGAATATTTTTTGGGAATTAAAATGTGAATATTTTCAGTTGCTTGTCTATCATAAACTATGGTTACTTTTTCTTTGGAGAAATTAAGCTCCTCATTTGGCTACTGCGGATGCGTGGCTAATGGTGAAAGCGATGGAACAGCTTTGAGAGAAAGAGTAAGCGAAATGGTGGAGTTTATGCAAGCCCGGTGTGTTGAGTTAGTTGAGGAACTTGGTCTTCCTTCCATCAACCTATGGGCCAAGATGCGGGGAAACGAGAGGGTTGAGAAAAAATTTGTGACACCCCAAATCACGGGGGTCCCAGTTGACCACGCAGGTCGACTACGGCTTTGTGTGTCTCCTGTCTGAGACCCGTACTTGGTAAAATGAACGATGGGGCCCATCATCCATACTCATCATACGGTTACAAGACCATAAATTTCTATAGATCAGAGTTATTACATCTCTCTTAATACAAAACATATATTAAAACTAGTTCATTCTAATATATACATAAGCGAGAATCAAGGCACAGTCCGGCCCGGCCGTAATCTTGGCCTCTAGGGTAGATGCACTTTGTACTTATGCGCTGCACGAAGAAAGGGGTCCCACGGCGGGGTGAGCTAACGCCCGGTAAGAGATAAAATCCTACAGGGCTATTCCTCACCTAGTGCGTGTAGAAAGTGATCATTTCACGGTCAAACCAACAACCAATCCGTGCGTACATGTTGTCTTATCATGGAAAAATCTACGTGCATGTGAGCGACACTACATGCCCAGTACCGAGTCAACCTCGACCCACTACCCAATGCAAGTGCCAATGAAATCAATACCCGAGTCAATCCGACTCCCATCTCACAACCCGTGGTCTATGTGATATTTATTTAATTATTTCGTGTCTTTTTTGAACGGGAACTTTCGGGTCTCATGGGGATTACTCTTACACCCTCCGACATTTTCGGACTTTCAGGTGGATCTGTTGTCTAACCCGGGTTTTCGGTTTTCATGCAGGGGTATCTCCCCCTACGCTACGCCAACACATTTCTTTTCCATTTTGGTTCATTTCAACATTGAGTCAATTGGACTTTATCCAATTCCCGACCCACACAGATTCAACGCAGCAGGTGCCAAATCAATACCATGAACACACTTTCATGTAATGTTGGTGGTACACCTCACACCAATCTAAAGGCAATTTGTGCCAGCGCACTCAAACCATGACCAATGTATGAAGACCTCTACATGGACATTCACACACCATACACTATGTGTGTGCTTTATGAACACTCATACAATGCACACAACATTTCATATATTTAACATACATGCAGTCATGTTAATATTCCACATATTCAAATCAATACATCACATAAGCATGCACTACATCTTTTCTATCATTCAGTTCATTCGTGTCAACACATCATTCAAGCATGTATTAAATAATTTCAACCGTACTTAGGCAAATGACCTTATAATTCATGTTCTTGGGCGAGAGACATAGTATGTCGGTCATACGACCAGGCTACGTATAAATCATTTCATCTTTATCACATAATTTCACGTGTTTGAAGTGTGATTAATTCGTGGCAATAACACACATTAGCCATTCTGGCCATAAATCCGGCCATGCTTGACTAAGGAATAATCTAGACTTAATTCAAAAAAGTCCAGTTTTTGTAAATACCACACAAAACATCCAACTTTTAATTGCTTGCTCAAGCCATATACGATCCCAGCATTTCGTTACAAAGCGGTTCAGCGAAGTTTGGAAACCAAAGCGAACTATTTCTTCAAGCCCATCGTGACCCAGCCCAATGTTCAGCCTATAATTTGGCTAAGAACTTTATTTTATTAAATTCTAGACTCAGCAGAGCTTTCCGTGATCCAAACGCCTTGACCAGTTTTGGGCAGAAAGTTATGGCCGTCAAAGTTGACACGGCCGATCCACAAGGGTGTGCGGAAATTTGGGCACACCCCCGTTTGCCATTCTGCTCGGGATTTTGCCATTCCAGAACACAGTGTTCGGTCTTGGACAGTCCCAAAACTCCGTAAAACTGGTCTTTGACCATCACACAATCACAAACAAACCACACAACATCATCCAAACTCCTTTCGGAAAACCGGACAAAAACCCGTGACCAATGCAGCCCTAAGGCGTAAAATAACAGTAGGAGAGAAACCTACCTCTTGTAAGCCTTCGGTCCGGGTTCTTCTTGGTCAAGATGCCTTTCATTTGCATAACCTCCTTCCTATTCCTCTTTCTTTCCTCTCTTCTCCCTTTCCTCTTCTCTTTTCTTCTTTCCTTTCTCCTTTCCTTTCCTCCTTCCTCCTTTCCTTTCCTCCTTTCTCTTCTCCCCTTTCCTCCTCCTTCTCCTTCCTCCTTCCTCTTCTCCTTGCTGCTCCACAGACTGGTTTGGAGCTCTCCCTTACTCCTACCAACCTTGCCCAGGCTCCTTATATAGGCATGGCAGAGCCATGCATGTGACACTATCGCATGCAGTGTCACCTTGGCGTAACTTGCCGTATTAATCTGCGTGCATGCCTTTGCCCATGCGTTGTGTTCTATGGCTTGCCATATTGTCTGCTCCTCAACTCCATGTGTCTACCATAGTTCGCCATGTGTCATCCCATAGCTCGCCAGCATGCCATGATAACTTCCTCGAAATCATTATAATTCGGCTATCTGGAGTCAAGCGGGAGTGTTGGGTAACTAATTTTCACGAGACGATGAGTGGTCACAATCAGTTTTGTCTTGAGATCTAGAAAAATCCGACTTTTCTTTGGACTATTCCAGAAGGTAAAACTATAGTTTTCCCCACTTACTATCACGAAAAAATTTTAAATTTTAAATTTTCGGGGTTTCTAAATTCCTCGAGTTAATGCGTGAGTCCTACTCACTATGCATAAACTTAGATTATCTTACGGAAATTTTTATGGTGCCTTCTTAAAATTAATCTTTGAATGGTTGAGTATAACTTTGATCCATGAATTTCTTCAATAAAAAAATGCCTGTATAGTGACAGGTCCCAATTTTCTTTTATCCACTGTCATGCATGCTTTGACCTCTTTGTTGTATGATATCTCTCTCACACCATCTTGACCTTTTTGCTTATTTTCATTTGTTCTCTCCCATATTATTGAAAATAATTGCCCAAACCTAAACTATTTGTTGATTACGAACTTAGGATGGGGATGTCTTGTTCGTTTTTTGAAATGATAAAAGTGTCTTCAATTTTATTATTCCATGTCCGTATTGCGGTGATGAGCTGCATCGGCAATGAGAAGGTATCTGATGGGTGTACGAAGTCGAAAGAGTGTTAACGGAAACATGGCTTCCTGCTTTAAAATTGCCATATGATTTTCTTCACCATTCACAAATAGATTGGAAGAACCCGGAGAAAAGTTTCCAGTAACAACAATGCAGCAACATCTGATTTCTACATTGCTTCTAGCCAAACCCCTTTTTATTCTTTGATTTCTTTCTCAACACATTCTGTTAAGTTGATTCGGTGATTTTACCATCTCTGCATCCCACATGCTGCTGTGTTTTTAATTTTCTGGAATACTTGTCCATGGCCTGGTGTATTTTTGAGAGATTTTATTGATATTTGGTATTTTACAAATTATAGAAACCCCACCCAGCGGTGCGGGGGGCTCGGCTCGATTTCCTGGAGTCTAGACCCTAGCCCATCTATCTATCTCTATTTGTCATTTGAATGATCCATAGATTGAAGAAGACACCAAATCATCACAAACCCCTAGTTATTTTATGAGAGATTTTAATGAAATATTTGGTATTTACAAATTATGAACCCCCCCAATACTGGGGCCTTAGCTCCAAATTTCCTTTAGAGTCTATAGACATCTATCTATCTCTATTTGTCATTTGAATGATCCATAGATTGAAGAAGACACCAACAAACAAACCACCCCCATTTCATTTTTCCTTGGAAACAAACACATTTAAATTTATTTTAAATTTTGATTAAGAACATTTTTTTCTGTAGATTGAAGAGACACCAACAAATCCCAATTCATTCTTCCTTTGAAACAAACACATTTAAGTTTATTTTGTTTTATTTTAAATTTTAATTAAGACCATTTGCTGTAGAATTTAAGGATAAGAAAAAATTATCACGATTACCTTGACACAGTGTAGTGGGAGTAGTAGTGATAGCTAATAAAATTGACGTGTCTTAATAATGTTTCTCTAACTAGAACTAACTCTTAATTGCTTACTAAATATTTCATTACACTAAATTCTATTTCAGTTACAATCTCTCTTTTACTCTCTCCATAAATTTCTAGATAATTTTGTTTAATTTGTTCTTTCAAAAAAATAAAAAATTAATTATTAAATATCAATAGAATATAATGTAGATCAGGAAAAAAAATTAATTAACTTTTATTTGAAACATGAGAAAATAATATAAATGATAATTGTAGTCAAACTCCTGCTTTACTAATTTAATTAAAAATAAATTTGATCATTGGTAGAATTTGAGAAAATGAATGTTGAAAATTATTTTTTTGTTGTAAATATATTGATTTTACAATGTAGGGAGTAAAAGCAGTCATTTCGCATAATAGTTAGTTCATTGTCTTTCGCCATTTTTACCCGCGTGTTGAAAAGTTTTGTTTTGCATTGCATGTTTGAACAAATCCCTCGGGTGTCTCCCGAGCCTTTCTACCTTTTGGCCTTGGTGACAATATCAGATTAGGTAGGTATTTTGAAAGTTTAAGGCGTATTGTGGTAATTCTTTATAAATTTTTTCTAAGATAATACACCTCTGTTAGTACATTATTGTTTACTATAATTTCAAATTTTAAAGATTATCAAACTATGGTTTAGTTTAATAATTTATCTAAATAAATCCACACTTTTACCCGTTTACATTGAATCAATAAAATCAAATACATTAAAATTAATGATATCGTACTTTATTCACCTGTTGGTACTATTTATTACTCACCCTTTAAATAACTTGTTTTTGTGTTTGGGAGATTTATTATAATAATAATAATAATAAAAAAATTAAAGTGACGGTAATTCTTTAAAGTTACGGTAATTCTTTTTTAAAAAAGAAGATAAATATGAAAAACAATTTAAAAAGAATAATATAAAATAAAAGGTGATAGTGCCTAAAAAATCAGCCCATAGGCCCAGCCTTGTGAGGCCCGGGCGAGCCTTAAAGCGGGTTAGCATCCTCAGGTGGGAATTCGTGAGCCACGTGGAACTAGAAGGCCCGTGATAGCGTCTGGTTACTCTCAAGGCGTAAGCCCGAGTGAAACTAATGACGGGGCCAGTGACGAGGATAATCTGCTCTCCACCGGGTTGGTAGTAAGAAAAAACTCACCTTCATGATCCAATATCTACCCATTAAGGGAAGAAGGATCTCCCACGATTAAGGCTCCCTAATTATCCCCTAATATTTAGTTAGCGATAAGGAAGAAAAGACCCCCTACCCAATTAGGAAGATGACATATCATCGTCTAACAAGGAAAGTCATCGTAATCACCCTTGATTAATACCGAGCAATTACACCAAAGAAAGGTACGCAGTCATAACGCCATCAACAGTTAAATTCTTTCCTTTTCATAAGAAAAAAACTAACTTAGGCATTGAAGAGGCGACCGGCACACCCCCGCCAGATCACCCTTTCAGAGCAAGTTGCAGGTTGTACGACGATCCGGCCCAAAGACTCTAAACTCCACACTTGATATCGATGAAAAAGCACCATCGGTTGAGGCGCGTCGTAGAACGTATTCCTTTACAAATAGTTGATTTCTTAGTTACTGATGGTATTATTTCGAAACACTGGCGAAGTCCACGCCCGACCCCAGGAACTCAAGACCAATATGGCGGCGTTGGCGGTAGGCAAGCGGAGCGTTCACGAGCTCTTCCGCGGCTAATAACAAGATGATGACACACCCCCTCCTTACTAGTGGCGGTGTGCGGGCCGTACGGTCGTGCAAAAAGTGCTATTTTGAGTCTATTCAAGATAGGTTTGAGTGCTTTTGCGCCTTCAATCATATGGATGACGATTAACATGTGCGGAGTCACTTGGTACCACTAATTCATTTCAGTTTGTTTTTAGTAATTTTGCGGGTTTTGCATGCCTGATAATAATTTAGGAGAGGTTTGATATCAAGTCAAAGTGAATGTTGAGGATTTACAAAGGATTTCATCAATCAAAATGAAGAATGTATGGAGTTGATGAAAGGTTGATGTAGTGGCAAAACGCTGTGCTATGAGTGAAACCAAATTTTTCGATAGCGCATTGCGAAAATTTCGCCGTGATTGGGTTTTCATATGGATTGCTAAAATTTCGCAATCATACGAAAATTTCGCAATCCTAACTCCCATACGTGACACGGCCTCCCTTTAAAATGCCATGACGCATGACCTGTTTGGTTCACTGCAAAACCAAAATGCATGTATGATATCCTAACTCGCACGCATTTTAATACCTTCCGACCGGTTTGCTTGCTTAGAACTAGTGGGATTTTAGTTGTGCCTGCTGCCAAATATTCCTTGTCATTGTTTAAATATGGTTTACAATTTAAAACCATTAAGCCGCTTGCTTGAAAAATGGTTTAATAATTCAAAACCATTTGCTTACTTGTTTGAAAATGGCTTAATAATTCAAACCATTTTCTTACTTAAGCTTGCTTTTTGTTGAAAATAGTTTTACAACTCAAAACCATTAAATACCAAGAAACAATTTTATAATAATACATTAGTATTTGAGAAAATAGGTTTAGAACACTCAATTCCTTTTCTGCTTACTAAACCTGAGAAAGACGATTCCACAATTTTCCCGCCTTGCTTTTAGCCTACACACTCAAACGTATCACGACGAACATATTAACGCTCACGTATAACGAACTTAACGCATTTTAACATAGTCACACTCAACTAATATCGCCGAAATGGCGCGAGGTATCGCCACGCTGGGTCGAAGTTCCAATCTGACCAAAACCTCTTAATCATTTAGTAAGGTTTCCATGCTAACGGTGTATGAAGTAGTTTAATCACTACAAAAACTACACACCGGGCATTTTCGGGGCACACCAGCATCGCACACCACTTCATATCGGTACAAAAGTTACCGATTCGCGCCACAAGAGGGTCGAAACGCTGAATCAACAATATTTATATACCTGTTTCTCCACCGTAGTCAAGCCATCATAAAGATAAGTGGTTCAGGGCCGAACACAGGATGGGTTTTTTCATCCTAGAAATGGTTTCGCATTAGGCATGAAGGTAAGGCTTTCTATTCGACTTTTGATTTGTGTCAAAAGTCAGAAATGGTTTAAAACTGAAATTGCAAAACGAAATGGTAAAACCGAAATTTGAAGTGAAGAAATTAAACTTTGAAGATTTAGGTCAACTTGACAAGCTAGGGCAAACACATGTCCTCGTTTTATCCTCCTACATGAAGCAACACGATGCGCTTATGGCCCTCTTTTTGTTTAAAAAACCCTAACATCTTTGTCATTTTTCTAAGGCTAGTAAAGACCATCTAAAGAATCACAACAGACTCTCACCCGAGCACTCGAACCCCTAAAGTATGGAGAGTATTACAAAACAATAAAAGTCAATGTTATTTAACCCTAATTTGAAGAACCCTAACATGTAAATGCTACCTCGTAGGCTCGTGAAACCATCTAAAGAACAACAAATTCTAAAGCATGGAGAGTTGGCCAAGACAATAACATCCCATGTTATGCAACTGAATTTTGAAAATAAGGGCCATAAATACACTACCCGTGACTTTAGTACAAAAGAGACAACATGCTTAACCCCACCACCAACCTAAATTTCCTTCCTCTTCAAAGGAAAGAGGCTTAGGCCACATCTCTTGGAGTTGTCATCCTCAAGAGGTGTGTTTGGCACCGAAAGTGAAAGAAAGTAGAGAGAAGAGAGAAAATAAAGCAAAGCTAAAACAATTTATTTACAAAAGAAAGAAAACTTACAAATCAACAAAAACTCAGATTTCCTTCATCCACCTCCTTATTACAAAACATGAGGGGTATTTATACTCCTCAAGGTATGAAATTACAAAAACCCTAACAATCAGGCTGGTTATAGGACAATTGGGTACAAACCAAGCTCAAGGCGGTTGCATTAATTACTAGCATGACGAAGCTCGCAAATTTCAAGACAGATGAATTTCAAATTAGCTGACTTAAGTGCGTTTAGCGAAATTGGCAATGGCTTAGCGAAACTGGCGCGTTTAGCGAATTTGGTAAGGTTGAATTCTCGCTAGCTGGCGAAATTTCGCCAGTTAATAAATCGGTCGAGAAGCCACCGCAAACGACGCTGCAAGTTGGCCAGCGAATTTAATTCTAGGCCGAGATTGCGAATCGTTTATGTATCAGCTTGCTAAATTCGCCAGGATTTCGCACTGGTTATGAACAGGCTGCGAAATTCGCTTAAGATTGCGAATTGGATCGCGAACAAAGTTAAGTAAAATTCCGCTGTTGTTCCCGTGATGCCTCGCCCGTCTTCAACCGCATCTCATTTCCTCCACTTTTCCTTGTTTTTCCATTGATTCGGGGCTTGTTGATGGCCGACTAAACTTTCCAACTTCATGATTGATCATTTGCATTGTGGTCAAGCCTAGAAGTGCATAAATACCTACAAACAACCAAAACATGCTCCAAATGGCATAAGTGTTACTAAGATAACATGAACACTTCAATTGGGGATATATGAGATGATTAATGATCAAAAGTACTCAAAACCTATCTAATATAGGGTTCAAAATTGCACTTTTTGAGCACTAATCACACCCCAACGTAAACGTTAAGGTCCCTACAATGCAAAAATAAGAATTGAGATGCATGTGGTGATTTTCAAAAAGGTTGTGTTTCAAAAAGGCATGTACTTATACATACAAACTAACATTACTTTAAAGTGAATAATTTCAAATCAACATTTGAAACCTATATACAAGAATAAAACTTACAGAACAATTTTTAGAACAACATCAAGTTTCCATGATTTTCAACTCGATTTACCTAAGTCTAATGGTTCATTTGTATCTGGGATTGAAATAATAAAATGCAAAATTTGTTTCCAACCTAGCATTGACATGGCCTTAAGTTGTTGAACAACCTAGATAGGCTAGTTACTTCTCTTGCTTTCTCAATTATATCAGAGATGCAATAAGCTTAAAACCCGACTTCACCAAAGTCCATGTAATCCGGTCCACCGACGACTCCCAACCAATTAAGGTTTAGCATCGTCAAAAGGATCAATGACCACTAACCTAAAGGCTTCACCCCGGACTCGAATGACTTCGAAAATTAAGCACCCATAAGTCATTAAACTTTCACCTATCCACCCATGTAATCAGAACACTAAATCGATGACTCACCCACCATTATACTTAGGTGCATCGGGTTTCAAAGGCTACCATACACCCCTCGGACCGTGCTCGGGTTTCGTGCCAAAAATTCACGACTTTATTTTTCTTTTCTTTTTCTTTTTCTTTTTCTTTTCTTTTCCTTTTTGGAAGACAACATTGGTCTTCAAATGTGGGAACTCAAACCTATCCTAGGTTGCCAACATACCTAAGGCCGGTTTTGCAAAGTGGAAGAAGGCATACAAATTTACAACCTATTGAAGCAATCTAGAGTGCAGTGTGTGACATAGCATAAAGGGGGAAATTTCCAAGTTGAGCATGCTGGAACAGTGACTGAACACAAATTGTTTCAAGCATGGAATTTGTTTTAGCATATAGGTGACAAATATGATGATTCAATTATCCACTTGTTAAATTCAATTGCTCAATTTGAGCTAATTCAATTGTTCAATTTGAAGCAATTCAATTGTTCAATTTGAAGCAATTTAATTATGTAGTTTGAAAGAAAACACATACTTGTAAGATAGGGGACACAAGTGAACACAATATGCAAAGTCGAATATATATATATAATCTGGAGAAGCTTTGATATAGCCAAAATGGCTTAATACACGCATAACAAAGTTACACAAAAACATATCATCGCTACTATGGCTAATACAAAAATCATAATCAAAATTAGCAGCAGCTTGATAGTCGAAACTATACATAAATCAAAAGAGACCTAACCACCACCGCCGTGGTGGTGCAGGTGAAGCTACCGCAATGCCGCCAGATATCCAATGAGGTCGCATCGCTGGCGTGTTCCTCTCTGGTAGATCAGAGGAAGACCCAGCGGGTCATGATCCGCGGCGATGGAATGTAATCGACCAAAGTGGCCTCACTTGTTCACTGGCTATGTGTCGTATGCCGGGCTGCCCGAGGGTCGTTAGTGCGCAGACGATCCATCACTCCAAACATCTCCCTCGAGCTGACATGTGCATACCCGTGACTCCAGTCAATATGAAGGTCCGGGAGAACTGGGTAGGCCGCAAATCTTAGCGAGTGGGGTGGAGGAGATGGAGGGGAAACGATCCGAGCCAGGGAGTGGAGGCCTCTGGTACTCGGGGCTCGGGAGCGCATATCATCTCGCACGGTGGTCATCGCCTCCCGATCCCAGACTTCCCCGGGTCTGGCCATGATATGGAAACGGATTCGGCATAGTCATAACCCTGGCCCATCACATTACATGTAGGCATTCTGTCTTCGCATCTCTATCCCAGTTCCTCCGAAATCCGATTCAAGCCAAGAACATAGGAAAGAAGCCTCAGATAAGAAGTGGTATGCTTCCTTCAAGCCGTGAGCCAGTCTCTCCTATGGACTTTCTCTCAAACCGTAAGAGCGGTCATCACCAAATGATGGCTAAAACCAAATTGCCCGAGATCCAGATAATGCTCTCCAGATAGGTCCTCCTCTCGCATATAATGCCGCAGAGGGAATAAGCGGTGTGCGCAGCGTGATGGTCGATGATCAGCATGGCGAGGCGAAGTCGCCCGATAAAGGATCGCACTAGCCAGTGATCCTCGCCGCTGCTCAACCATCGCTTCGGGCGGAGGGCGGGGCCTAATCTTCAGAATTCCCAAGATTATGCCGGGCGGTATGCGCAATCTCGTTGCCGGGGGCCACAACTGGCTGACCGAGTACACCACGGCGTCATCTATCCCGGCGAATTTAATGACCATCTGCGATCCCGAGAGGTCATGAGCGAGAACCCGCGACCAATTTCGGCAAGAGAACTGCTGGAGTCATAATGGGAGGAGCGAATACCTTCATCAATCTCATCGACTGTATCTAGGGTCGCCACAATCCGGAACGCCAGAGAACGACTCCCGCCGAAATGGCTCGCCACGTATATCCGCATTCCTTCGAATGGCGCAGTCCCACGGCACATAGCCTCGATCCGCGAGGCCGAGAAGCCGATGAAGGTGTCGCCTCACCGCTGATGCGACCGTGATGGTGGCGTCGGTAGCATGATGATCGCCGGCCCGGCGCGCCCTCTGGAAGGCCGCCTCCTAAACTTCCTCTCGAGGTACTGCGGATGGGGGCCCGGTCCCATCCGTACCGTAACGTCATCCCGCAGGCTCGCCGTGCACGGCTCGACAAAGCGATGACTCGTACCGGCACCGTGTTGCGCAGCTCGTCAGTGGTGTGCTAAATCTCACCCGAGGCCGAACACGGGACCCACCCCTCGTACGGACCATATCTGATATCTAAAATAAACTGCTGGAAAGGGGTGGACTCACTGAATATGTAGCTGGGGCCTGTATGTCTGAACTGAAGCTCCCTGGAGGCCATCAATCCCCGTCAACTAAACTATCCAAACTGTGGCTCGCGATCGAGACTGGAATGGACTCCTCGGATCGATAAATCAAGTCTCGAACTATGATCGACACCGATGTGGGGTTCTTTAAATCGAACTCAAGGCACGTATAATGACTCGTGCAAGAGGTAGAGCTCGCACGCCGCGTGGTGAGGGCTCACCACGCTCAGCAGATGATCGTGGAGGCCTCTGCGCTTACTGCCTCTGGGCCTCGATGATAAAAGTGACTCGGGTCTCTATAGCGGATTTGGCGCTAGTGGAGGGCCTACCAATTAGCTAACGGCCACCGCAGCCGAACAAAGGCACTACGCGTGGGAGGATGCAGACGAAGGCTACTGGGCAACCTAGGGCTCGACTACAAAGTGGGAGCTCGTACGCCGGGAGGGGAGAGAAAGTGAAATTGATTTGGCTAACCCTCCGTGCTTAAATAGACATCCCACTGAAATTCGAAGGGTCACTACTCCCAAATAAATTTCTCGCTCGTATGGTCTTTCGCATTCAAAACTTTAAAATTAATTACTAATATTAAATAATAATATAACTAAAAATTATTGTTAGCAAATTTACTATAATACTATGATTAATATTTAAACATACTATTTTCTCATATACAAACTAAATTATAATGAAAAGAAAAATTTATAAGTTAAAAATTTTGAAAAATTAGTTGGGCACTGGTTTAATTAACTAATATAAGACAAAAATTAAAATTTGTGAACTGCAACTGTTTGAAAACACCGAACCAGCTCGAAAGTTCGTAAATACTATGGGGTCAAGGAGGATGATCTCCTCAACCCATGCAGTGGCCTGGGCTGGCTCCATGATGTTGGGTGACCAATTGTTGATCTTCTCCTCAGTGATGGCTGTTGAATTGTGCAATTGGTTTGCAATGGGTGTTGATGGCAAAACCAATATATCTTCATTTTCTTGGCTGATCACTCCTTGCTTTTCCTTAGCACCTTTTGTACTGCGACACCGATCAACTGAAACAACCTCATCGAAATTTGATTTTTCAATTCCAAGAACTCATGTTTGTTGTTCAAATGAAAGATATTCAACTCCATGGTCATGCTACCAAAAGTTAATTGCATGACTCATTCCGCAATTTATTATTGCATTGGCAAAGGGCCGAAATGGCCTTCCTAAAAATGATTCGGCATGATCGGGTCTACTGAACTCGTGCAAAGGTCTGTGACTGTCAGTAAATCTACATCGATAGTAGAATTTGTCAATTTTAACTAGACATCCTCAACTATCCCCCTTTAGGATTTTCACTGATCTATCGGCCAATGAGAGCAGATTGAGGCAGGTTTAAGCTCACCTAAACCTAACTCGCATGTATACCGAAACGGCATAAGATTCACACTGGCTCCTAAATCTAAGAATGCCTTATTTATGCAATTCCCACCAATATTGACTGCATGCTGGAGAACCGTGATCCTTGTACTTACCGTGGTATTTGTTTTTGAATTATGGCACTGACATGTTCAGTGAGAAATGCTTTCTTCTCAATGCTGCCTAATCTCTTCTCTTACTCAGGCAAAGATCTTTCGTGGCCTTCAGACAAGCAGAACTTGTTTGATTAGGTCCAGTAAAGGTATGTTAACCTTCACTTGCCTTAAAACCTCAAGAATACCTGCTTGTTGAGATGCCTTCTTCTTACCTCTAAGTGCTTGTGGAAATGGAGGTGGTATACGGTATTTCATTGAATCCTCCTCTAGGATAATAGGCTCAGGTTGCAATTCTTCTCCCCGCCCAGGTCTCTTTAACAGGTTTCGTACAGTTGAACAACCTCTTTCCACTTCTCGTGGTGATTATGGCCTTTACCCCATCCATTCCTGAATTGTTGATAATCCTATCTCATGAATTCCCTTAGGATTTGGAATTGTTTGGTGATGGAAACCTCCTTTCTCTCTTGTACTCCTCAAGCAACTTGTTAATCTTGGGCATTGAATAATCGAGGTTGTCAATTTTCTTATTGAGATCGCTTCTCGCTTCCATCTATTCTTATTCAATGTACTTTCTACAGTATCAATCCTTTGTGCCAGTTGCGCATTAATTCCTTTTGTTCTCAACAAAGCTGCTTCACCACCTTACCAAATTCAATATGGCTTGCCCACCGGGAGAAGAGGATGGTGGTTGTTTGATCAGAGGGAAAACTAAATCGAGGTTTAGCGACTGGGGTACATACAAAGGTCTCCATGCAAGGCTATTAGGTGATTCTCCAATACTGTAAGTATTCCCAGAAGGAGACGGTTGTTGCTTGAATTGTCCTGTAAAGGTGTGTACATTCTGATGAACAAATCCTTCACGCAGGGTCATGGAACACCGTTCTATTTAAAATGTGATTGGAAATTGCGGCAGATTGAAGGAAAGTGTTGGTTGTCACACGCTTCGTACCCCATGGAGCTGTTTTCCCTTCAAGCTCTCTACCTTCCTGGCTAGGTGGAAATCCTAGCCTTGTATTTCTATGTCTTCAGCAAGGCATTACATCCCTCCGGTCTGCTGGATCTGCGCCATCCTATCGCTCTCTAGTGGTTGTTCATCCCAATCTTAGAAGTTTCCAGCCACGTAATTTAAGAACCATGGCTTCATCAGGATGTTTGCTTAAAAAGTCTCCCCCACACATGGTTTCTAAGAGTTGTCTCATGGCAGAGACATACCACCATAGAAGTGGTTCACCAACATCCATGTGTCAAACCCATGGTGTGGACATGCACTGATGGTTTCCATAAATCTCTCCCAACACTGGTAAAATCTCTCACCATCCTGAGCTGCAAAGGTATAAATTTGCCTTTTCAAATTATTAGTCTTATGAGTAATCGAAACCCTTCAGAATTGTAGCTTGCAACAAATTCTTCAATTTCTTATGTTCTAGGCCTCAAATGAGTTGAGCCACATTCGCCTTGTCCTTGTGAGTCAATGGAAATGCCTTAGCTTCAGCAAATCCATGTCCATCATACCTTCCTTGAAGGTGTGCAAACTTCCTCAAAATCCCTTATATGAGTGTATGGATTTTCATTCCATACCATGATATGGGGAGTAGGGTAATAAATAAGGGCCTCACTGCTACATCACGCTATGAGGGAATGATACAGGATGGGGCACTAACTCTAGGAGGGTGGATGTGATCCCTCATAGTTCTATATGCATTTGATTCATGGGGGTTCCTGGTTGGCTCTGTTGTTCCTCAGGTATGGGATCCATGGTATCAGTGTGTACACTAACTCATCCAGCCGTTCAGTTGTGTACCTATCCTATACTAATCTACTCCTCGATGTGTTCTATCTCCACTGTTGCATACACGGTTGTTACACAATTAAAGAGACAACAAAGAGCAACAAACAACCTGTAAAAAGATTAAAATTAACTAAAAATAAAAAAAAAAACTGACTGAATGAAAATCGAACCGAAACAAGGTGCTATCGCTAAGTGAAGTTAACCGGGCGCTCTCGTAACTGAAATGCGAAAAAGAGGTAAAGTGTTACCTTCACTTGTGACGTGGATCACAAGTATCAACTTGACATTTGTAGTTTGGCACCATCCCGCACGTGTGCCATTTGATTCGGTGGGCTACGCAGGGCTGAGCTAATCAACAATATTTATATACCTGTTCTTCCTAACACGTAGTCAAGCTACCGCAAAGATGTGGGTTCAGTATTCAACACTGGGATGGGTTTTCATCCTAGAAATGGCTTGCATAGGCATGAATAAAAGTGCTTTCTATTTGGACTTTGGATTTGTGTCAAAAGTCAGAAATGGTTTAAACTGAAATTGCAAAAACTAGAAATGGTAAAACTCGAAATTTAAAGCGAAGAAATTAAACTTGAAGATTTAGGTCACCAATCCTGACAAGCTTCAAAACACATGTCTCAGGGTTGTCCTCCTAAGTGAGTTAACACAGATGGGCTTATGGCCCCTTTTGTTTAAAAACCCCAACATTCCTCCTTTTTATCATTTTTCTAAGGCTAGTAAAGACCATCTAAAGAATCACAAATACATCTCTCACCCGAAAGCAATCGAATCTGTAAAGTATGGAGAGTATCGCCAAAACAATAAAAGTCAATGTTATTTAACCCCACTCAAGAACCCTAACATGTAAATGCTACCCCCAGAGGCTCGTAAAACCATCTAAAGAACAATGCCCTAAAGCATGGAGAGTATTGGCCAAGACAATAACATCCCATGTTATGCAACCAATTTTTTGAAAATATGGCCATAAATACACTACTCAGACTTTAGTACAAGAGGACAACATGTTTAACCCCACCACCAAGCTAGCTTCCTTCCTCTTCAAAGGAAGAGGCTTAGCTACATCTCTGAGTCATCCTCAAGAGGTGTGTTTCGCACCGGAAAAAGTGAAAGAAAGAAGAGAGAAAGAAGAGAGAATGAGAGAAAATAAAAGCAGTTAAAAAAAAAAAAACAATTTATTTACAAAAGCAAAGAAAAGAAAAACTTACAAATCACCAAAACTTGTCTTCCTTCTATCCACCTCCTTATTACAAAACACAGGGTATTTATAAGCCTCCTCAAGGTATGAAATTACCAAAACCCACAATCTAGGCGGCTGTTATAGGACAATTGCACAAACCAAGTTTGAAGGGGTTGCATTAATTACAAAGCATGACGAGGCCTGCAAATTTCACTATTAGATGAATTTCACAATTAGCGATCTACAAGGCTTAGCGAAATTGGCAATGGCTTAGCGAAATTGGCAAGTGTTTAGCGACTCAAGGTCAGAATTTCGCTTATTAGCTAAATTTCGCTGCCAGCTTAAATTGTCGCTGGAGTAGCTTAATTTCCTCGCAAATGCACAAAGGTAAGTTGGCTAGCTAATTTCAAGAACAGTTGAGATTAAGTAACTGCTTATAATACAAATTGCCAGATTAAGTAATTGGTTACAATAGTTAAGTAAATTCGCTAAGATTGCGAATTGATTAAGCAATGTGCTAAAATTCCTCGTTTTGTCGTTCCTCGCATGCCTCTCGCCCCGTCTTCAACCGCATCTCATTTCCATTTTCCCTTTGTTTTTCCACATTGATTGGGCCATTGATGGTCGAGACTAAACTTCCAACTTCACGTATTGATCATTTGCATCAGGGTTGAAGCCTGCTTACTAAATACCTACAAAACAACCAAAAACATGGTCCAAATGGCATAAGTGTTACTAAGATAACATGAACACTTCAATTGGGATATTATGAGACATGATTAATGATCAAAAGTACCAAACCTATCTAATATGTGGTTCAAAATTGCATTGAAAGCACCAATCGGGCCAGACTGTTGGGTGTACTGCACAAATTTGTACCTGTACCGGCATGTGCTGGGCTTCGCTGGGGTGTACTGCATAGCCCCGCACTGCATCGCATACTGAAATTTGCCTAGATTTGCTTCTTTTTGCCACTTTTGGAACCAACTCTCTTCATACAACTTCCCCATTCCTTAATACCTCAAAAACCAACATGGAATTCATCTAAAAACAACTTCACAACACTTGAATTGGTGATTTGGAACCTCATACCACAAAACCCTAGGTGAAAATCCAAGAACTCTCATGAATTTAACCCAAGGTCCACCAATTCTTTATAAAACCATATGTATGATGATTCCATGTTTATTTTACACCATAGGGTTTTACCCACAAAACTAACAAATCAAGGGTTTGTGTGATCTTTCCACAAACCCTAGATAAAGGAGCAACAATTTCCATGGAATTTGTATACCAAAAACCCTATACATCCAAATTACCCAAATTAAACATGATTCCATACCCGATTCTTCTCTTTCTTCCTCCTTCTCCTCCTTCCTTCTTTCCTCTTCTTCTTTCTCTTCTTCACTAAAACGTGAAGCCCCTGTTTTCAAAATATGAGACAAATGAATTTTGGCTTTGTCTTCCTACTTTAGGTATCAACTTTTATTTTAATTTACATATAGATCCTTGATCTCAAAATTCTTACATCAACTCTTGTTATTTATAAGGATGGCCTATCTCTACTCTATTTTATGATTTCTAAGATCCTTACGGTAATTACAACTTTATCCTTCTTCTACCACCTCTGGTTCACTAAATTCTATCATTTCATATATTAACTTCCGAAATACTACAATGTGACACTTGCAGCTTGTATACGCCCACAAGCCATATCAGACACTTTCGAGGACGGGGTGCCATGGAGGGCACCCATCCCATCAATCAACCGTCTACTATGGAATTGGTGAACCTCACATCAGATGTGCCTTAGCGCCCACAGGAAGCACAACAGGCCCATGAAGGCCGCAATACCATTCCACAAGAGGAGTAGCACACCTCGACCTCGAGACGTCACTCGAGGAGGAGAAAATACCTGATCAGGGCATGATCCCTACATACCTGAGAGACTAGCTGCAATGGTGAGGGAATGCTTAACAAAGACAACGGAGGTGAAGAGAAAAACCCCCATCACAGGTGGCGGAGGAAAACGATCTTGGGAGCAAAGGATTCCGTGACATCCAACAAGAGCTTAGCCATGCCAGGTGCAATGTAAAAGTTCGATCCCCCACCCATGGATGCTCTCGTATAGCAAACAAAATCTCCATTCATGGCCAAGGTACTACACTTCCTCTCCCCAAATAAGTTCACGCTGCAGATCAAGCCGACGAACGAAGACCCGGACCACCTCAACACCTACAAGAACCCACTGTCACCCAGATACCACATCCTAAGAGACGCGCCTTACATCACGCAGTACCCAAATTGTAGCTGGTTCAACAGGATTTCACCAAATTTCTGCCCCATCCTTCAAGGAACTCTCCATTGCTTTCGTGTCCCACTTCATCAAAGCCTGGACATACCATAAGCCGAGCTACCACTTACCGTACAACAATGCCCTCAAGAAAACCTGAGGTCCTACATCCAGAGGTTCAACTCATAGTCATTAAGGATAGACATCCCGGATGAAAAGTTCGCCATCACCGCCTTTATAGTCGGGCTAGGCATACAGTCCAAAGACCTAATGTTCTCCATCTCGAAGAACCCTCAGGCAAGCATTGCCGAGGTGCTCACAAAGCGTAAAAATACATCAACGGCGAGGAGGCCCTTATGTCTAAGCGGGGAAGCTCTTCTACGCGAAAGGAGAAAGGCAAGGACGAGAAAAAGTGAGACCAAAACCCTAGGAGACGAAGAGACCAAGACAGATCCCCACGGAGGGGTAGGGAAGACAGAGATCGATCTCCAAAGAGAAGAGGTAACGTCAGATTCAGTTAGCCACCAAAGAGACTGAGCTACAACACCGCAGACCCACTTCAAAGACCACCCTGACGGCCTCAAGAACCCAAGTCCCATAATGAGGTGCAAAGATGAGAAGTTTTTAGATGGCGCCCCCGGGACAAGACGAACCCAACCAAAAGAAACATGACCAAGTACTGCGACTTCCACAGAGATCATAGGCATCGAACAAATGATCGTATTCGCTAAAAGAAATCGACCCCGATCCGACGTGACATCTCCGCCTATACCGTGGCTCCCGAAGATCGGAACTGGCACCTCCTCCACTAATTGTCACCAAACTCTGTACCAAAGATCAATAACTCCTTAGAGACCAAGCAGATATGATATGATATCTCTCTCACACCATTTTGACAACTTTTTTACTTATTTTCATTATTCTCTCTCACATTATTGAAAATAATTGATTGCCAAACTCTAAACTAGTACTATTGTTGTTACCTCGAACTTGGATAAAAATGGGAGATGCTGTTAAATTTTTTTATAAAGTCTCTTCGTGATGTGACATTTATAAAAATGAAGTAGATTGTGCAAGAGTTTTAATATACATTATTTTTCATTTATTTAAAAATATTATTTTAATCCAAACTCTAGGGTATTTCCTATCATTACGTCAACTTTCAAAATACCTACCTAATTGGATATCAGCCACACCAAGGCCAAAAGCCAGCAAGGTTTGGGAGACACTCTTGAGGGGATTTGTTCTTAAACATGCAAATGTATGACAAAACATTTTCAACACGTGGTAAAAATGACGAAAGACAGTGAACAAACTATTATGCGAAATGACTATTTTACCCCTACCCTCTAAAAGCAATATATTTTACAAAAAAAAATCCTTCAACATTCATTCTCTCAGCCTCAGCTCCATCATCAATTTTATTTTTAATTAAATCTGCAAAGTAGGAGTTTGACTACAATTATCATTTCTATTATTTTCTCATGTTTCAAAATAAAATTAATTAATTTTTTTCTCGATCTACATTATATTCTATCGATATTTATTAATTAATTTTATTTTTTGAAAGAACAAATTAAACAAATTATCCAAAAATTTATGGAGAGAGTAAAAGAGGGATTGTAAGTGAAATAGAATTTAGTGTAATGAAATATTTAGTAAGCAATTAAGAGTTGGTTCTAATTAGAGAAACATTATTAAGAAACATCAATTTTATTAGCTATCAATTACTACTCCGAATTACACATGTCAAGGTAATGTTGATAATTGGTTCTTATCCCAAATTCCGCAAAGAAATGTCTTAATTAAAATTTAAATAAAATGTATTAAACATAAATGTGTTTGTTTCAAGGAATAAATGAAATGAGGTTTGTTATGTATCTTCAATCTATAGTAAAATAAATTCTTAATCAAAATTTCAAAATAAATTTAAATGCGTTTGTTTCCAAGGAAAAATGAAAATGAAATGGGGTGGTTTGTTTGTTGCGTCTTCCTCGTAATCTATGGATAATTCAAATGACAAATAGAGATAGATAGATAGATGTGTCTAGACTCTAGAGGAAATCTTAGGAGTCGAGCCCTCAGACGGGGAGCACGATATTTCATAATTTGTAAATACCAAATATTTTAAAAAACTAAATAAACATGTCCAACTCCATAAAGGTGTGGGGACATGTGACGCCCCAAATCTCAAGGGTTCGTTGACAACCCATCAACCCACGGAATATTCGTGGATGCCCGTAACTCCAAACACCACACCATTGGGAGTCCTATTTTCCTGGTCCTATGATTTGAATAAAATGCAGTCTCCCCATATAGCTCAACACCAAAAATAAAATCTTCTGCAAATACATGCCATCCTGTTCCAATATATTATGAGTAATTTTATTCATATTCCAAACACATACGAGCAAAACAACAGAGTAAAGGCCCATTTATTCATACTCAAACATATGCTATTGGTGACTATAGACTATAGTCCATAAGAGTTTAAATTTATTAATTACCTTATACAAAACATATATCAAAAGTAAGAATTTTAATACATGTTTTTATATAAAATATAAACTAAAGCCACAATCCGGATTTCTTCTCATTATCTGGGCCTCTAGTGAGCGCCATCTCCTCGTACATCTCCTATACTTGAAAAGGGACTTGTAATGACCGGGTGAGCAATGCCCAGTAGAGTGAAATCCTATAAGGGCTACTTCCCACCTAAGTGCACATGCAATGGTCATGCCACAAGCACATTCCAATCACGATTATGTCAATCCTAGAATGGAATCTACATGACATGAATGAGATGCTACTCCTCGTGATCCCTATACCAAGTCCTCACCAACTTCTCTCAACATGCAATATGCCATGTATGAAAAACCGTTTTCAAAACAAAAGATTTTTGTTTTTAGAAACTCATTGGACAATCTCTGATATCAAAATTTATTGGA
Organism: Tetrastigma voinierianum; assembly: GCA_016808115.1. Lineage (NCBI taxonomy): Eukaryota > Viridiplantae > Streptophyta > Magnoliopsida > Vitales > Vitaceae > Tetrastigma > Tetrastigma voinierianum. The sequence continues at coordinate 72,020 of JAEQBH010008089.1, forward strand.
CAACCCTTCGATATAATTTATTGAACATACTCCGATAAAATTTGGTGGAAAACTCTCCGATATAATTTATTGGACATACTCCGATAAAACCGCTCTGTTCAAAAGCCATGTTAGGCAACCTCCGATCATTCATGCGACCTTTTAGGACTTTGGGTCCTAGATCTAAACCAACATCAACACTAAATGACAATGTTTCTTTCCTATGCACTCACACCCATTCTTATGCGATGTACTTTGCGCATAAATGCAATGCAATATGCCATTGCCTATCACCATGCTACACATATATATGAGTGCTATATGTAGCATGCCTACTCATGATTTTAACTCCATGCATCAATTGAAAAAGTTATATCAATGAATAATGTGGAATCTAATTAATTTTGCACGATTCATGCCAATACATCAATACACGATACATTGGCATCATGTCATTACCACTTAAGTAACGGACATAATTTAACCCCAGCCTAATCGTTGCATATCAAGTCCACAAGTAGCCTACAAATAAGCCATGCAATGGCCCCAATCATACACAAAATCATGCATTTCAAGCCTCATGGATAATTATATCAACATGCATGTTAATAACCAACCAACATACACCACCTCAATGTATTAGACTACACGTGTCATCATCACAACTACAATTTGCAATTGGTGCTAGAATTAAATTTTTAGAAACTATGTGGGTGCCAAATTCCATTCACAAGCATATGGCCATATTCTAGACTCAAGGGGATTTCTTTAGAGTCCAAGAACACATGAATCGGAGTTCGAACGAGAAATTTATGGCCGTCCAAAGTTGGAGGCCTCATAAGAAACAAAGACTCCATTAACAATGCACTCGTAGGGGCCTACTGTTTTTCATCTTTTTCAGACATAATATGAGTTTAAATTGTATTAAGTTATATGTGGATGGATTATAGACTCAAAGGGCTTTCCATAGAGTCCAAGAAATCAAATCGAGCCTGGACGAAAGCAGTGGCTCGCTCTAAAGTTGAGGCCTTTGTATGAATAAAGAATCTCTAGAAAATGCATTTTTCTGGTTCCCTAAACGCCATCCAAACAGCCCCTAAGCCTCAACCAAGAACAAAACAACTCCTAGATGGAAATAAGCCCGAGTAGGAAGGTTCCCTACCTCTTGAAGCATGGGCAACTACCCAAGAAAGTCCCGTGGACACTTCCTGAACCCGAAGCTTTCGACTCCCAAACCTCTTGCGTGAAACCTTGGCGAAACACAGAGTGTCTAGTATCCACACGTAGCCCTCGCCGAGTGCTCCGACTTTAAGTCTTGGTCCGACGCGAGACTACCAAATGAGTCTGGGGGATATCTTAGAGATGTCGTAGTTTCCTCTCTCCAACTTTTCTCTCTTAAACACGAAATCTTCGACGGAATTGCACGTCATTTACCTGCTGTGTAGCTCCTTGGTCGAGTATATGAACTTAAATCTCGCTTGATAGATTCCGATCACTGACTTCAGAGATCGAGAGAGAAGGAGGAGTTTCTTCTCATTTCTCTCTCTAACTCAAGCCTAGATCACAAAAAATGGGAGAAATGTGATTTTTCTTCTTTTTCTTTCTTTTTTCCCATTTAAGCTTCTGCTTGATGTGGGGCCCACTTTGTCTATTACCATGACTCCACATCCGTTCATTTCTCGTCTTAAATAATTTATTTCTTTTTCTAGTTCAATTCATTTTAAATGAATTTTAACTCTAGTTATTTCGACTCTTTAGATTCTCGTGAAAATCTCAGTCCCCGAGCCATTGGCAACTCACCACCCAGAAAAACATGAAAATTGGATAGTGTCGGAATTCAACGAAACTTTTATTGATCACTAGATTTCGCGAGAAAAATCCAACGACGGTATCCATTTCATCATCTGAGATCTAGAGAATTTTCCAGGATTCCCTAAACTATTATGACAATTTTATTATTTTTGCCATTTTTCAGAAAAATTAAATTTTTTCCAGGTTTTATAGGACATTTTTGTAAGGAATAAAATTCTATAATATAATATAAAATGAATAGATGTAAAAATAAGTCTTAATATTAGTGCAATCATAATATAACAAGCCGTCTATGCATTAATCTTAACCATAAATACCACATTTATTCCTCTCAAAAAACCTGGAATTAAACACCCTTTAAATTCATTTAAATCCCAAATAAATACAACTTGATTGTATTAATCCTAATTCAAATCTTACTACTTTGATGAAAAGTTTGTTACCATAAAAAAATTATATGCCCGCCCATCATTCACATACATACATACATTCATAAGCTCTGGTACATACATGGAAACATGCTTATAATGAACTTATAAAGTTCTTCTTCAAAAAAAAAAAAAAAGAACTTAATTAGAAACAAAAATTAAAATAATTAAACAAAATCTATCTATGATTATTTCAAGTGTTTTCTTAAAAAAGATGAAAGAACAAGACAAAACATATTTAATGATCGATTTTAATACTCCCTACTTCGCCTTTTTTTTTTCTATATTTTGCCATATTCACTTTGATGAACCCTAAAGGCCCCAGCCTTCTTTTTTTTAATAAAATGCTAGACAAAGAAAAACTTTTCTACCTACAGATTATAATCTATAGGCTTTTAATTCTAAATAACATGATTGATCGAATATTAACATGAGAAATCACCTACCAAGTCCATCTCCTTCTTTACTTCATACCGCATCAATGAAGTTTGCTATCATCATGATCATCAATGTGAGGGGATTGGACATCTGATTTAAAGAGAGTCAATACTGCAATTCTCTTGAAATTTGTTTGCATCAAAGGAGACTGACCTCCCTCGTGAGTCGTGAATCGAGACTACGAGTTTACCGGCGTGTCGAGGAGTTCGGGCTTTGTTCATAAAGGCCCAAGTATAGTGCAGAGTTGGGTGTGGCATGGGTGGTATTTGCATTAGGTTTTTCCGATAGTCCAGTACTGCCTTTGATTCCAAGTTGAGGCTTTGATGTAATTCGAGAAGGGTGCTTGTCTTGATACTTGTGATTGGCATTTCCTCCTTGAGAGCTTTCTTCTCAGATTCCAATGGTTTTTTGAGTTTTCTTGCTCTTCCAGTGTTTTCTCAAATTTCCATTTCACTTGTTTTGGTTTCTGTATGGACTTCGATTAGAATCTTGTCCTCCTCTTCACTCCATATGTCCTTCCCGCATAATGTAAAAACTTCACTCAAGTGGATATATGATTCCACTTCTATATATATGTATGATGGTCAATTCCGTGGACGGACTTAGAAATATAGTTGGAGTGTGATGACTAAGTATTTTACCTTCCAAATTTGAGTTCCGTGGTTCAAACTATTATGTAGGTCTCGTAAATCGATGATATATAGTTTTAAAAAGAACGCTAAGATATAAATCCATAGGTCCTTGGGCTATAAAGGGTCTCACTTTTAATACATACATCCTATTAAAAGTGCGCCCTAGACTTTAATTCTTTTTTAATATTTTTATTCTTAAAATGTTTAAATTTTGCATCAATTAGATTTTAAATCACAATTCACGGTTTTACTCTACCTGTGCATGTGTCTTATGTTATACTCTTAAGCATTAGGTATTATCAGAGTTTCATGGCTTTAACTACGTACGATTGCATATATTTCCTTTTTCTACTCTAAAGGATGGAAAATGGAGCATATAATTAATCTCCACAAGAAAACCCTAATATTTATGTACCATTTGGGAAGTATGAGTGTTTCATTCATGTATATATGTTTTATATATGATGATGTATGCATGACCCTTGTGGTAAAGTGGAAAAGGGAGATAATTTTTTCTAATTGCTTCCGACCTGAAGTATCGATGGCTAAATAAACAAGAGATGGTGGAAGACATTAGTATCAAGGCATTTAAAATGGACACAAGGTTTTGATTCAAGGAAGGAAACTATATATATATATATAATGAAATTCATCAATAGGGATCACAGAACATAAAAGTAAAAATCAAAATCAAAATAAGAAGAAAGACAAAAGAAACTCACTGTTAGGTTTGAGATGATTGTGCCATCTCCTCTCTCAGACCGCTTCCTATCCTCCCATTCAGCATTTGAGAAATCGACTCCATTTCCCTCACTCCATACCGCCCACCGCCTGAATCAACAAATATGCATGAGAATGAGAAAACATGTTATCAAAGAAAGAACATTAGAACAAAAACTCAGATAAAAAAAAAATTATACATTTTCATAAAGTAGAGAGTTATATAGATCTTTTTTATTATTATTATTATTTTTAAATTTCCCACATGTCTTCTTCAATTGTCCATTGCCCCTTAACCACAGGGGTTTTCTTTCTACCTTTGTGTGTCTTTTGGGGCGCCGAGAAACTCTATTCTTTAGTTTAATTCATACCGGACATTTTCTCGCATAAACGATTCACCGCGCGGTATGACACTTCATCCGGTATAACAAAGTTTACCGGCTTGATTTCTTGACAGTTGAACCCCACCTGCCGTACCATCTCTGCTGCGGCGGAGGCCACATCCGCCGCTCTCTGATGATGATGCTGCAACAGATATTCTCCTCCATTATCGCCATTCGAATGCCGCCAAAGGCCTAAATCTGTGAAACATCTAGGATTCATGGAAGACTCCATATGTGAAGTTTTCAAGGATCCAAACAAGTAGTTTAGAATCGAATTGGAGGGTTTTAGGAGGCATTATGGAAACTGATGATCCAGATGGTGGAAATCTGAAGAGAGATTCGATGATCAGGTTCTATGAAAAGTACAAACCTCGAAAATCCAATGATAAAGGTGAAACAAAGCACTCGTCAAAAATCCAAAATTTAGATCTCATGACTAAACGGACTTCACTGAATAGTCTCGCGAAAATTCAGCTACCACGCCAATTCTTGGCTCGACTCGAGACCACAGAATTTTACGCTTTTCGAGGCACCGAGAGCATTGTGGGACACTTGACGACGGAGTGGCCTGCATGAGACACGTGTCAAGTGGAGAGCTAGTCAAACAAATAGCTCAAGTGGGACCCATAAGAAACATGTGGAAACACATGATTGGAGGGAAATCCAAGGTAGATGGATAAGGGATAAGGTGTAATCCAAGGTGGCCACTTAGAATGTGACATATGGCAAGAGAGAGGACAAGCTCTCTTGACTCATCTTGACCAAATTGGTTGGGAAAAGAGAAGGTGTGAGAGAGAGGTGACAAACCGAGAAAAGAGAGAAAAGGAGAGATTTTAGGAGTGAGAAGCCTCACTCTCTCTAGATTTCCGTGCATCGGATCGCACTCTGTGGAGGAAAGAGGAAGAGGTCATCCTCACGAAGGTGGGTCAGATAGAGACCGGAGTTGGGGAGTTTCATAAATTCAGAGGTAGGGTTTTTCCCACTTGGTTTAATCTCATCTAAGGCCATCTCAAACATGGCCAGTGAGGTCGTGAGCAAGTCATGTTCAGTATGAATATGTCAAAGAACCATCCCAAGACTTCTGGGACAATGTAAATGGAAATTCCAAGACTGCTTCTAGATAGTCCTGAGACTGCTTTCGACTAAGTAATTGCCCGGCGCGCCATTTTTATGTGTTGTATTAAACAGAATAAAAGTTGGTTGTCTTGCCCTATAATTGTTTGGCTGTGTTTGAACCTCGGGAAGTCTAAGTACATTGTGGTAGTACACATTAACTGACCTTTACAACTGGTTTTTGGGCAGGAAATAAAGGCTATTTAGTGAGTCCTTAGGTAAATTGTAGCTACACTAGTGAACTTGATGTTAGGCTTTGAATTTTTCAAATCTTGGACCTCTCGTAGATTGGGTTATGGTCCGTTTACCCCAAATGGGTCTGCGGAAAGCCCGTTTAGAGGCCACTCACCGCAGGTCGCCCTCGCCCAGGTCCCGCCCGCCTGCAGGTCACCACTGGGATCGACTCCATGCGAGGCCTCCAACTTCGAACGGTCATAACTTTCTCGTCCGAACTCCTCGTTTCTGGTGTTTCGACTCCTGGTGGAAAGCCCATTGAGTCAATATTCTAGCTATATGCCTGTGGAGGGCAGTAGGTTAGCTTGGCCAGCCGCCACTGGCTTGATCACGTGGTGACCTCCAACTCGAAAGGTCATATAACTTCTTCTCGCTTAAACCCGCTTGGTGTTCTTGGACTCTATGGAAATCCCATTGAGTCAAGAATCCATTCATATGCCTGTGGAGGATAGTAGGTGAGATCAGCTAGGTCAGCTCGGCCAAGTTAGGTCAGCTCGGCTGGGTTTGACTACGTTTGACCTCTAACTTTGGAAGGTCATAATCTCTTCTGGTCCGAACCCGTTCGGTGTTCTGGACTCTATGGAAAGCCCATTGAGTAAAAATTCCATCCATATACCTGTGGAGGTCAGCAGGTGAGGTCAGCCAGGCCAGCCCAGCTCGGCCAGTTAGGTCACTCGGCTAAGTTAGGCTCACCACCGGGTTTGACTAATGCGGTGACCTCCAACTTCGGAAGGTCATAAATTCTTTGTCCGACCTCCGCTTTAGGTGTTCTTGGACTCTATGGAAAGAGAATTTAGTCAAGATTCCATCCATATGCCTGTGGAGGGCAGTGGTTGATTATAACCTTACTGAAAATCTATGTTTTGTACCAAGTGTGCAGGTTGTTTTGTTGTGTCGATGTAAATAGCTGTGTTTTTGACATGACTACTGCATGGCATGCTGTGGTGCCATTGTATTGGGTATGGTATGGGCCGACTATGGGAGGCCATGAGAGGCCATATGGTTTATTTCCAAAAGCTTGGAATTGAAGGATAGAAGATATCTATGACCGGTTTCACACAGTCCAAGACTGTGGTGGGTTGGGGTTTCAACTGGAAACTAAAAGTTTCTAGGTTTTATGGTTGTTTGATGTTGTATGGATGATTGGAAACTAAACCGCCGGCGATTGTGAAGGGCTCGTGAGGTACCTCGCCGATGGGTCCAAGATCAGGACCACGTGGTGTTATCGCTGTACGAATAACATGCACGCGGGAATATGACATGTTAATGTATGTTGTATGATGTATTAACATGGCCATAAATTGATGTTAATTATATGCACCAATTATAGCATTCATGGTATGTGATAAATTCGGCGTAGTGTGCATCATACATGTAACATGAGAACTCAGAAGCGGGCATAATTGCATTACATATGTACTAGAACATCGCATGACATGGGTGTCGCAGGCATGATCGTGGATCGGCTAACTGCGGTTAGTGTTCGATGGAGTGTCATGGGTACACGGTTGTGTATCAACACTACGTATGGTGTTGATTAGTGGGCTCGGTTAGTGGGACAAAGTCCAAATGAGTCGCACTGGTTAAGGAAATGGTAAAGGATAATTATGTCCCGGGTATCAACAAGTTGGGATAGATCCCCCCCCAGGGTGAAAGACCCATCAATTATGGTCAAACATAGTCCCCAGCGGTGAAAGGTCGTAAAAGTGTCTGGGTTTATGGAGCCCGTTGATGCGACACCAGAAATCCATTAACGGCCAAAGCATGGTTGTAAATGAAAATGTTAAAAGATTAAGAAAAATCTTTGGTTGTCATCGGAAAATGACAATAATTCACACTTGGCATAGGTAGGTGTGAGGGAGTCGGTGAGTGACTTGGGATATGGGCATGATGACATTTCATTCATGACATATGACATTCATGTAGACATTTTACTTGGATGTGTGTTTGTCAAAGAATACCATTGCATGAGCACTTAGGAGTAACCCTTGTAGGAGATTACCACTACTGGGCTTTACTCACCCTGTCATGGGACCCCCCTTTATGGTACACAAGAAGAAGGCGCTCCTTCGAGGCCGTGATTACGCAAGAAGGCCGTGCTGTGGCCTTAGATTTTTGTAAAATATATTAGAATAATCTAAAGCCACATATTTCATATATAAAAGTGTAAAAAAGAGAGTTGTACATCAAACTCTTGTAAAATATTATAAGAAATTGGTTATTTGTAAAGAAAAATACATGTAAATAGGTCTCTATATATGAGACATGTGAGTGTGGAGCACGTATACCCGATATTCACATCGTTTCCGCGGTTGACGTTGTCAACTGACCCCTGATAGGCGTCACAAAGATGGTATCGTGAGCATAGGTATACGACTACCTAGGCTTGAGGGATATGGGTTTAGGCCACCGCGTTATGTGGTGAAATTGACAACAGCGCCATGTACCGTATCGTGAGTTTGGGGTGGGCGAACTACCCTGAACTCGATGTTTGGTACAAGCAATTCAATTCTTGGTATTAGGGTTTAGGGTAGATGACTACCTAGGAGTTTAGCGGATGGGTTTAGACCATCGTGACATTGTGTGTTTCATGTTGTGCTCCGAGATGTGTTCCAGGTTTCAGATCGTTGATTATGTGTTGGCAAATTGCACAGTGGAGAGTATATACATGGTAAATTGTGTATGGAACATTAGGGCAAGTGAAATATAACCTTAAGGGTTTGGAAAGATAAAACCGAATGTGACATGCTGTATAAAGTACATACTGCACATAGTATGTAGGAAATGAGTATCTTCTAAATCTAAAATACTCCAATTAGGTTGTGTTAGTGGTTACGTTGGTACCACTAAAGGAAAAAGGGGTGATGAACGGGTTAGTTCGTGATGAGTAAGTCTATTAGTAGTTGGCATCTGCACTACTAGTTAGACTGGGATAGAAAATTTAATAACGTTGTTGCCATTTGACATGTCTAGATGGCACGAGATGGGGCACTTGTTGTCTGAAGGCCTCCTCGATGTGGTAGGCTGAGGCCTCTAAAAAGATCCAATGAGTTCGAAAATTCTCCCCAAGACCTGTAAGTGAGAGCTACGAGGTAGGCTGAAACCGTGAGTCAAAAGATCTCGTGGATTCCGCCTGCGTGGACCTCGCGGTGACATACCCTGCCTGATGTCATCCTCGACATGGATTGTGCTGACTACCATCGTGCTATCGCTGATGGTGGCCTTGATAGGTCACGCTACACACCAAGCGTAAATTGAGCTGTGTAGGTTGCATATGCATGTGATTCGATGCTTATGTGTGTGGAATCCCTGTGATCGAAATTTCTTTTAAGGGGGAAGAATGTGAAACCTCGAAAAATCCAAATTTTCCCATAAACGGTGAAACATACTTCGATCAAAATCAAACAGATCTCAAATGACAAAACGGACTTTACCGTTGAATCACCTGAAATCTAGCTACTACATCGACTCGCCGACCTCGAGATAGCCTAATTTCTACGCGCTTTTCGAGGCACCGAGTATCAGGACACTTGGCGCACGGAGTGGCTCAAGATGAGACACGGTCAAGTGAGAAACTATCAAACAAATAGCTCAATTGGGACCTAGAAGAGACATGTGGAAACACATGATTGGAGGGAAATCCAAGGTAGATGGATAAGGGATAAGGTGTAATCCAAGGTGGCCACTTAGAATGTGACATGTGGCAAGTGAGAGGATAAGTTCTCTTGACTCATCTTGACCAAATTGGTTGGGAAAAGAGAAGGTGAGGGAGAGAGGTGAGAAAATCGAGAAAAGAGAAAGAAAAGAGGAGAGATTTTAGAGTGAGAAGCTCTCACTTCTTCTAGGATTTCCGTACGATCGACCGCGATTTCTGCCGAAAGCAAGAGAGGTCATCCTCACGATAAGGGCTTCACATAGAGACCGGAGTTGGGAATTCCAACAACCCGAGAGGTAGGGTTTTTCCTACTCGGGTTTATCCTCGCTCTGCGCCATTCAAATGGCATGGGTTGTGTGAGGTCGTGAGTGGCCGTGTGAACCGTCCCAAGACAGTGAGCTGGAAATTCCAGGATTTTTTTAGGATAGTCGGGAGATTGCTTTTCGGAATAAGTAATTGTCCTTGTGTGCCATTTTTATGTGTTAAAGAAAGAATACTTCATATAAGTTGGTCATTTCGGGCCTCATGGGAATGTTTGGTTGTGTTTGAACTCAAAGTTGCCAGAAGCATCGTAGGGTAAAGACACACAACTGCATCTTAGAACTGGTTTTTTGGTGGGAAATAAAGGAATTTGGTAGTGAGTCCTTCATAAATTGTAGCCACATCAGTGAACTTGATGTTAAGCTTTTGAAATTTTCAATCTCTCCTCAGGAGCCCAAGTTATGGTTCGGCTTACCCCGACAAATTTATGGAAAGTTTCGCCAGAGGTCAACTCCGGCCGCAGGTCACCACCGGAGGTCGCCGCCAAAAGGTCAGCTCAGCTAATAAAGGAAATTGAATACCTGATCCGACGCGGCATCCCGCCGCTTATGTGGTCCCAAAAGGGCAGGAACAAGTCCGTCTACCACCACCTCGTCACCCACCCCCAGCTCGAAGATCACCGCCTAAGAGATCCATGTGATCTCTAGAGGGTTTGTAGGAGGTGGAGAGTCCAACTCAGCCAGGAAGGCCCACTTGCGCAGCATTAGATCAGGGGAAACCTTAGAAGTGCAAATAGTAGCCAAACTTCCTTGGCTGGATACTACATAACCTTTCGGGGACAAAGATGGAAGGCCGCAACATCCCCAAGGATTTAATCTACTCAGATAAAATCCATAGTAGCCAATGAAACGATCCATTGGGTCCTTGTCGACAACGGAAGCTCGGCCGACATCATCTTCGCATCAGCTTTCGATAAAATGGGCATTGGAAGGGAGAAGTTAGAGCCAGTCAACGCCTGCCTACGTGGGTTCTCAGGAGAAAGAGTACTGCCCTTGGGGTCGATACAGCTAGTGCTGACTTTGGGAGACCCCCTATGCCAGGCTACAACAACGGTGAGATTCCTCATAGTAGAAGCCCTATTAGCCTACAACATGTTACTAGGTAGGCCCTCTCTTAATGCCAGGGCGGGCCGCCCTCCGCTATCACATGGTCATCAAATTTCAATTACAAAATGGAGTAGGAATGGTCCGAGGGAAACCAACAGATAGCCAAAGGGAATGTTATTCAAAGAAGAATGGGCTAAAAGCACGGCCACAACATCTTACGGACGAGCCTCGACATGCTAGACGAGGTAACCACCCGACCTACACCTTCAAAAGAATTAGAGCCTGTGCAGCTTGGCGACCAAATACCACACCTCGTCTACATGTGGTCTAAAACTAGCGAAGGCATCGTAAGCCCTCTCATCCGCTTCCCTGAGCGTAACATGGAGGTATCTACCGGAAGCAGAAGACATGGGAGGGGTCGACCGACGCTGATTACTCATAAAGCTGAACGTAAGACCTCCTTGCCATCGCAAAAGAGAAGGAGTTTTGCCCTAGAAAGACAGAAGGCAATTAATGAAGAGTTCGACAAGCTCCTCCAAGCAAAGACAATCAGAGAAGTGATTAGTGCCCAAAAAGTGCTATTTTGAACTCTATTTTTAATAGGTTTTGAGCACATTTTGTGTACTAATTGTCAGAATTAACCCAATTGACATGCTCCCGCCGTCCCTATGGTACTACTAATCGTATTTCTTGTGGCAAATTTCGCAGCCATGAGTTAATCATGCCAACATTGCTGAGTCGATCCAAACACTAAGAACTTGGAGCCAAATCCCAACATCATATGATCGTAGACCAGGAGAAAAAGAAGAGCAAAATAGAAGAAATAAGAAAAGAAGAGGATGGTGGAAGTTGTGTCAGCAGACGCAGTAGAACAAAGAAATTGAGGATGCAAGTGTGGAACACATTCACATACGCTTCGCTAGCATACGAAAGCCATCAAGGCATAGCTAAAATTTGGGGAAATCTTTGCCATGCACAAATTCTGGTTAGCTAAATTTCGCTAGCTTAGAGAAAATTACTGTGCATAGCGAAATTTTTGAATTTCGCTATGCCTTGTATTTTCGCTATGCTAGCGAAAGCGAAATTGCTGCCCCTGTGTTTTTTATGTTTTTGATTCCAAACGACCTCGTTTTGATTAATTACCATTTTGTCCCTATCGTAATTACATATTTTAGGAATTTTTGTATTTCATAATTCTTGTATGGCTATATATATAAGCCAACTTATAGCTTTTGTAACCCTAACGTTTAATCTTCAAAGATACTCGTAGTTTGTTCCACTTCTTTCTCTTCTCTCCTCTTTCTCTCACTTTCTTGCGCCAAACACTCCTCCAAGGATGATACAACTTGGAGGATGAGCGGCTAAAACCCTTTCACTCCTTGAAGTGGAAGGTTCTTGGGGGTAGGATCGAAGAATTCTTGGTGGTTCCTGTTTTCTGACGGAGTTTTGACATTACAGTTCACAATTTCCATTTCTAGGTTTAAGAGCTTTTTGATATTTTTCTTTGGCCAATACTTGGCAAACTTTTAGGGTTTAGTGTATTCTTAGCTTTAGATACACTATATCAATGGTGCCATTCTGAGCCATGAGTGGGTTAGGGGTTGAATTTTCACTTTGTAGGAACCATGATGCTAAATAAATGCTTTTACATCAAAGGAAAATTATTAGGGTTTAGTTTTAAAGTTAAATGAAAGTCAGGTTAGGGATACGACTATGTCTCCCGATGCGAGAAATAAGCTTGGGGACCTCTCGGTTAGCTGGGATCTTCAAGCCCGGTGTGATGCTTCAAGGAGTTATATTTTACATTTTATTTTATTTATTTTCATTTCTGACAACCACGTTTCACAAAACCCCAAAATCCAAATTTAATTCACCAATTTTTGCCTTCCTTTGATAGTCATTGCCAAACCCATCCGTGTTCGACCCTAGACATTATCACTGGTAGCAAACTCTGGCGTGGGAGAAATATCAGAAATAATTGTTGATTCGGATCACCTGCCGTGTACAGAATCAAATGGCGCCGTTGCGAGGATGGTGCTAAGTCTGCTGACGAGCGTGGAACACTTGTGATCCTCGTACAGTATTGGTGAATTCCTTTCATATTTCAACGTGTTTTATTTTATTTTCTGTTCTGCCAAAAAAAAAAAAAAAAAGAACGTCTTTGAAGTGTTGTTGGTGCTTGTCACGTCTTGTTTGCGGAGGATTCGAGTTCCAGGTGGATTAGAGTTTCTCAATCAAGGTTGAATTTGAACCCGATGGAGCAGTGATGTGGTCGACATGTGGCGGGGGGAGTAACCCCAGTTTCATATATCCCGCGAGGATTTTATACAAGCCGGTCATGGCAAAGTCGGCCCAACTTTGTGGAAGGAACCCAGTAAATATAGGTCCATGAGGAATTTATGAAATGTGGATGCAGAGTTCACCATATGGTAGTGCTTACAACCATAGTTGGAATCCGCGATTCCTCATGGAGACGAGCCTCCACAATATGCTCCTCCACAGACCCCGTTTATGCCTCGACCCATAGTCACCTCAGCCATGGTCGATCCACTCCATTGAACAAGCCATTTGGACCTTGCAGGATAGTGGATGACTTTGTGGAAGAGAATAAGGAGATTAATGCCCATTCGAATCAGAAAATTGTCACTGTGAAAGACAATTTGAACAAGAAAATAGATGGGCTGAAAAATGACTATGAGCATAAGTAGGACTGACACAGATTCAACGAAGAACTAATCAATCAGCAGCAGTATCCACCAAAGGAAGAGTGCCATAGTGACACCGTAGTGAGGAACACATCAGCGGCAGCCCTGCTTGAGAGCTTATGAGATTACCCATTGAATTATACGAAGGATTGTTTGAATCCTCATATCGTGTCTATTGTTTTCGGGAGAAGAAAGAAGAAATCCTTCCCTTCCTGCCCGAGGAGAGCGATGAAACAAGCAGTGGAAGTGCCAAGAATGTCCTTGGCAATTCACGAGGGGTGAACTACTGCCATGCCCGAACTGCAAATGCCTTTGCGGTAGCCTCCACGACGAGTGTATATTCTACCTCCACACACCTGACAACGGATGAAGCACCCACCAAAGGCCCACAGCATCATTGCCAATGCTAAAAATTGAGATTAGTGGCCATTGTGCAATTTTGCCAACACCTCAAGCAAGGGTGGCAATTTGCTCATCTGCGTAGCATAGTGGATGGTTCAGTCAGGTTCGAATTTGAACAGCCGAACCCGGCGTTTCTAAGCTCGCCGGTTCGGAGAGAAGCCTCGAGGCTGAAGTGGTTTTTGAGAACCTGATCTCCCCTAACTTTTGTTTTAGGCTTTTCTTACTTTATTTTATTTTATTGTATTTTATTTTAGTTTCGTTAATTTTTCTTCTTAGATTTTATCTAATTTTTAGTTAATTATGTTTTAAATTAATTTTGGCACTACGCAATTTTCCTAATTTTTCTTGTGTTAATTTTTGCAGTTTGTGTGCAAATTTTGAAACCTGGAATGAAGAAATCGCAAGGAATGAGAAAATTTTCGCAACTATATGGCGAAAATTTGCAATCTAGCGAGAAATGCGAAAGAATTCATTATCAGATGAAATTTTAAGCTAGCTGCATTAAGTAAGCTAGCAAAAATCCTTTGTCTTGACGAAATTCTTGTGCTTATGAGTCGGGTAAGTAAAAATAAAATAAAAAAAATAAAAAAAAAAAACGTTTGTTTTTTTTATATATAAATATTATTTTTATTTAAAAATAAATAAAAAATTTGTCTCTTAAAAAAAAATCGTTTATATTTTATAAAAAAAATAAAAAAGTATTATTATTTGTTATTATTATTTATTTTATTTGATTTTTCAAAAAAAAAAATCAAAAAAATCAAAAAAATTCAAAAAATTTCGCTATTAGACATAATGAAAATTTGCAAAACATAAGCGAGAATTTTCATTGTAGATCATTTGTACTCCGATTTTGTTTTATTCTTAAGCTTTTAAATCGAACTCAGTTTTAGACGTTAGCAGTACCGTTGGAAAGCTTAGAGTGTAGAATCCAAATATAGCCAGAAGAATTTATTTTTGATATTATTATGAAAGTGTAATTTTAAAATTCTCCAACTGGTCACTTTTTCTCTCTTTTCTTCTCCTTACTTGTTTATTTGAGCTCAAGCGGAATTGAATAAGGTCAAATCGATGGAAAGCTTGAGTCTCTATCCAGAAATGATCACATATCATCAAGGAGGTAACACTTCCTTCTTTAATTTTTCAATCCGAGCCCCATTTCGGACACCGAGATGTTTGGGTTGGGGGGAGAGTTATCGAAGGAAGTGACTTTTGTATTTATTCTTTCGTACTATTTTGTGAAAGCCCATTTTGTGATGTTTAGTGGCTTGTTGGGTTCCCCTTCTATAAAGCTGTTATACTAAGCGACACTTTTCAAAATTTGGACCGTTTTGCAACGAAATTTTTGTGTGTTTTGCCTAAAAAACTCATAGTTTGAAAATTTAAACTGTCAATTCTATTGATGCTAGATTGGTTTCCCATGCTTGGTTCGAGTGAATGATTAGTTGAATTCTTATTGATTTTATTTTCTTCCACTTTTAGCCCCTAACCACACCTGAGCACATTAGGTTTCAATGATAGGCTGAAAAACTGCGCAACCTCCTATACTTTGCATAACCTACCCTAATTTCATTGACCGCCTTTAATAGGTTAAGGACCCCTGTGGAAAGAAGGTCAATGCGTCTTCGAAAAAGAAAAGAAAAAGAATAAAAATTGCAACGCTTTACCTTGAAACCCGAGTGATGAGTATCTTAAATACTCATTTTATCCCTATGCTTTAGTTAGTTTTTCTAGTGTTTTTGTGTTAAATAAGTGCCCTAATGCTCTAAAAGTTCACACTTATGATCAGGTCATCCATTTGGTGGAATTGTGCAAAATTGGTAGCTTTCTGAAAGCGACGAGGAGAATACTGCATTTAACGTTTTCAGACATCATATGAGCTGCTATTGAATCAAGCCATATATTTATGGATTCTACACTTCAAGAGCTTTCCAGGGATACCAAGAACACCAAAATTGGAGCTCGAACAAAGAAGTTATGCAAGTTCCAAAACTTGAAGAAAATCAGAAAACATTGCACTTTTCAGCAGGAGAGACTACTAATATTTGATGTTTTCAGATATCATATGAGCTCATATTATATCAAGCCATATGGATTGATTCTACACTTCAAAAGAGCTTTCAAGCGGTACCAAGAACACTAAAATCGGTTCGTATGACAAAGTTATGGCCTTGCAGTTGGAGCGAAAGCAGGGGACTGCAGCAACGTCGCGACGTTGAGAATAGCGATGGCGGCGTTGCAGAAGCGAGCATCCGACGTTGCTGCACGGCGTCGCGACGTTCGGGGTCGGTTTGGGTGGATTTTAGCCCATTTGAGCCCATGATGGAAGGTTTTAAAGCTCAAACTCGAAGGCAGGGGCGGCAAGGGCTCGAAGAGGGACTTGTCCACACTTTGGGACCAAGGAGGAGGAGGTTGGGAGGCTGTTTGAAGATTTGGGGAGAAGATCATGAAAGGATTTGTGGAAGAAAATCCGAGACTCACCATCATTTGATCATTAGTTTCTTCTCCCTCTTTTCTCATGTTTTTATCTAAGTTTATGATGTCAAACCTCTATCATGCTTTAAATTTGTAGATCTAAGTTTTGGTTGTATATTGAACATGAGTTTTATATCTATTTGTTAATGTTCCGTTTCTATTGTTTCTTGGCCAGATACCTCCTATTGATTCATACTTGGTTCTATTTATATTGATTTCCTGGCTAATCTCAATGTGGTGAGTGGTTCTTTGCAAGATCTGAGAAGGAAGTAAAGAACTAGACATAGATGAATCAACCTAATTAGCCTAGTAGTGTAGAAATTATCGGTAATTAGGAGGTGTGTGAGACTTTTGGATCTTAAAGCATCTTTAATGCTTGGGGTTGAGCTGAGAAGCAAAAGACCTAGTGTTAGTTGGTAGGTTATTCGACCTCGAGAGAGGCTTATAATTAAATTAGACAAGAGTTGCCTTGGAAAGCATTTTCATGAAACAATAGAATAGAATTTTAACTTAGATCTAAGAGGATTGTCAGATTGCACCAAGTACCCTAGGAATTTATCATCTCTTGGTATCCCTTAGTTGTGAACTTCATTAGTTACATTTAGAAATTTCATTAGTTTAGTTTAAATTTTGTTTTACTATCACAATTGTTAGTTTGGATATTAGAGAAGCATTATAATTTTGGCATAGCATCCCCATTTTCCTGTGGATCGATATCCGTACTTAGGTACACTTTATTACTTGACAAGCGTATGCCATGCGGAATAAACTCTTTTATATTTTTCACAGATAATTTTATACACATCACAAAATCGCTTATCAAGTTTTTGTTGCAGTTCTTGGAAAATCGGTGTTTTGTAATATCAATACTAAGTGCTTCTTCAATACTTCAAACATTTTTATGTATATATTTGTGTGGGTTTGAGTTTTTGATACTTTTTGTTTTCATTTGCATAAATTTTTAGGTTAAAATCCTGATGGATCCTATAAATCGAGTTAATAGTCATTGGCTCACCTTGACGACAACTAAGGATATGGCAGTTGGGCGTGGGCATCAAGAAAGTGACAACTCAAGAGCGTTTTGACCCCAAATGCTTCATTTTTTAGGTATTTAGAAATTTTTTTAGGTATTCTGATATGAATAAAAAGGGTGCGTTCTTATCCTTTGTAGTTAGGCACCAAATAGGTGGTGAGCTTAAGTTTGGGGGTATCGGAACCTAGGCATATTAAGGAGGTCATTCACTATAAGCATAGAGTTTTGGGAAGGCTATTGAACACCATGGGATTTGATGCACTAGTCAGTTTCACCTATCTCAATCGAATTTACCGAAAGTCAAATATCTGTATGCCTTCACTGAACATCGAGCAAAACAGTGGGTATGTGAGTCAGTCCAAATTGATCCCCTATTTTTCAGCATGTGCATCACTGTCTTAGTATTAGTTACATTATGTCGAGTGTGTGTGTCCTATCTAGAGTCGGTTCTTGCTTGAGGACAAACGAAAATGAGACCCCAGAGGTGTGATGAGTGCCTAAAACGCCATCTTACACTCGCGTCGGTTCGTCATTTTTTCACATTTATTTTATAATAATTTTATAGTTTTGTGGCTAGATCCTGATTTTGGTGTCTACGGTGTGGATTCACGGGTTCATTGGAGCGTAAAAGCGGCTTTTAGAGCGAGTTTTGGAGCAGTGAGGAGCGGCGAGGAAGTGGCTGTCGCGTCGC
This sequence comes from Tetrastigma voinierianum, assembly GCA_016808115.1. Taxonomy (NCBI): domain Eukaryota; kingdom Viridiplantae; phylum Streptophyta; class Magnoliopsida; order Vitales; family Vitaceae; genus Tetrastigma; species Tetrastigma voinierianum. Next base: position 90,087 of record JAEQBH010008089.1, read on the forward strand.
GGCGTCCTGCGTCGCGGCGTCGGCTCAAATCTGCACCTCATCATTTAAAGTCACGAATGGCTCGGAAATTATAGGGTATCGGGGCTCTGCGAGAAAAGGCGCGGAATTCGAGCCGGTCGACGAGACTTGGAGGAAGTGCTCGGAGTTTGGACCCGTTCTCATAGTTGATGTATTTTGGATAATATGATGATGTTTTAATATATACAATTTGATCTTTTCTCGATGTTCTAGATCTGCTACAGGGTTACATAACCCTGTCACATACAATGGATTAAAGCAGTCTTTCATATTTATTCGATTGTTATTAATTTGTCATGCTCCCTACTACATACACGCATTTCAATTATATGATAATATCGGCCAATGTGCTTATAAATGTAGCGTTGGAGATGCGAGATTCGAGATGAGGTGATCGGGGATCTGGGTGATGGCCTTTAGCCGGTCGGTTCAATGGGATATTCGAACCTGAAGGTGGCATTTGGGGTTAGAACATTTAAAGTTTCGGAATCTGAGTCGAGATAGAGATATACCGATTCTATTCACGAGATAGGCGGATATACCTCGAGAGAAGATATCTCGTGAAGGCCCGATCACCTCGCCATTGACATATTACAAATATATTGAATAACAATATCTTTGAAAATGAAATCATTAGAGCGTGATAGGGAGAGATTTAACCCTAAAGCGCCCGACACCGTTAATTCCTTTAGAATCAATAGCTTAGTTGCGGTTCCTTACTTAAATTTACCCTAGAATCATTTATTCGAGATGTTGTGCGGCTTGAGAACCTCGTAATCAATTCACCTTTCCTGTGGATCGATATCGACTACTTCAGTACTATATTTACTTGAGACTCACGCGTGCACTTGCGCACATAGGCATTCATTTTACACTGCTTCGTTTTTCGGCACGTCAGACACGATCCTAGGGTATATGGCGAAAGCCTTTAAAACTCGGTGCCCTAAACCTTTTGGTTGGGAGTCACCTGAGCTTGAGTGTTCGCTACGGCTGGATGGGTGGAGTTTGTAGCAAGTTGTAGGTCTTGGAGTCTCAGGAAATCATTTCTACAAAGTCGGGTGAAACATGAAAGAGTTTGTGGTCGAAAGATCCTTATGACTTGATGCCCTAAGCCTTAATTGGTTGGGAGTCATCGGTAGATCCCCGTTACATGGACTTTGGTGAGGTCGATTCCTGTTGCTGCCTACAGCGCAAAGGAGCCAATGGAATAAGAGGTGGGTCTGATCTATTTAGGTTGGTTATGCTAGGTTGTGGTAGTAAATTTAGGTTGGGGGAAGTCACGGTTGTGAGTTTATTATTGAGAGCTAATCAAATAAACACTTAGATTTTGGTGGAAGTTTATGGTTGATTCACCAAGAAGGAGGCTCTTTTGATACTCAATTTTGTATGGCATTCATCCTCTCATGATAGTTATTGGACACGGCATTGATTATTCTTACTTAGGGTTAGGCATTACTCATTCACAACCTTTTTGTGAACATTATTTTGTTATCATTTTGTATGCTTCCTCTTCATTTTCTTCTAGCATTGCTAAGGGACTAGCAATGTGTCGGTTGGGGGGTGTGATTAGTGCCCAAAAAGTGCTATTTTGAACTCTATTTTTAATAGGTTTTGAGCACATTTTGTATGTGTTGTAATTAACTGATTGACATGTTCGGGTCCACAATAGTCTTCTTGATCGCATTTTGTGGAAAATTTTGCTGTTTTTGCGAGTTAATCATGCCAACATTGTTGAGTCGATCAAAACACAAAGAACTTGAGTCAAACTCAACATCATAGATCAGGAGCCCGGGGAGAAAAGAAGGCAAAATAGAAGAAATAAGAAAAGAGAGGGATCTTTGAGACGGGTTGCGGGATGCAGTAGAAGACGATGTGTGCCCAGAGTAGGATGCGAGTAGTGAATTTCGTAATACGGTTTTTATGCATGAGATTAACATGGCAGATGAAGTTCGCTATGCACAGAAATTTTAACTAAGCTAGCAAAATTTATTAGCTTAGAAAATTCTTGTGCATAAGCGAAATTTTGAATTTAAGCTATGCCTTGCTATTTTAATTATGCTAGCGCGAAATTCTTTGCCTGTGTTTTTATGTTTTGATTCCAAACGACCTCGTTTTGATTAATTACCATTTGTCCCTATTGTAATTATTACATATTTTAGGCATTTTGGTATTTCACACCTCTTGGCTATATAAGCCAACTTATAGCTTTTTGTAACCCTAACTTTTAATCTTTCAGTACACGGCAGCTCTTGTTCCAGTTTTCTCTCCTCTCTCTCCTCTTTCTCTCACTTTCTTGGGTGCCAAACACCCTCCAAGTATGACAACTTGGAGGATGAGCGGCTAAAACCCTTTCCTCCTTGAGTGGAAGTTCTTTGAGGTAGGATGCGAAGGGCTGCTTGGTGGTTCCCTTTGTTTTTCAACGGGTTTGACATTACGGTTCCCACTGTTCCAACTCTAGGTTTAAAGCTTTTGATGTACTTTCTTTGGCCAATACTTGGCAAACTTTAGGGTTTAGTGTATTCTTAGCTTTAGATACTTCAATATCATAGGTGCCATTTACGAGCCCGAGGTAGGTTAAGGGGTTAGATTTTAACTGTAGGAACCATGAATGCTAAATAAATGTTTTCTATCAAAAGGAAAATTATTAGGGTTTAGTTTTTAAAAGTTAAATGAAGATCCGGTTCAGGAGATGACTATATGTCATCCTCCCCAACGCGAGAAATAAACCGGGGACCTCTCGGTTAACTAGGATCTTAAACAGTGTGATGCTTCAAGGAGTTATATTTTACATTTTATTTTATTTATTTTCATTTTGCAACCAACCACACCCACTGTTTTCACAAAACCCCAAAATCCAAATTTAATTCACCAATTTTTGCCTTCACTGTTAGTCATTTGCATAAAGGCCATCCACATTGTTAGGCTCTGAACCGCTATCTTTGCTTGTTAGCTTGACTACGGCGGTAGGAGAATATAGAAGCAAATTTTGTTGATTCGGGATCACCCCTCTGTGCACGAATCAGTAGGTACTGAATGGTTGGTGCGTTGTTCTCGTCAAAAAAGCAAATGGAAAGTAGGCGGCTGCATTAGTTTCACAAACGTCAAGCTGGGCTGCTTAAAGGATAGCTTCCCCTACCTCAGATTGATCTCATAGTAGATGCACGGTGGTCATGGGCTCCTCGGCTTCACTTGGACGCCTTCTCTGGCTACAACGGTCAGAGTATGGACCCCAACGACCAAGAAAAGACCTCATTTGTCCTTTGGTCGGGGAACCTGCATTATTGAGTAATACCCTTCGGACTAAAGAATGCGGGGAGCAACCTACGGGTTGGTGAACAAGAATGTTCTAGAAACAAATTGGAGCATCTATGGAGTATATATGACGACATCTTTGGTGTAAAATCGATAAAGCGGCTCCACATAACCCATTTAGCCGGCGTTCAGGTTTTAGCTACAACATGAAGTTAAACCCACCCAAATGCGCTTTTCGGTCTCCGCGGGGAAGTTCTTGGGTTTTATAGTCAACAGCCGAGGAATAGAGTGATGAGCAAAGTCATCCATTTTCAGTCCATTTTTGTTTGATTTTTTATCTAAAAGGCGATTTATGTTTAGAAATATGGAATAACTAACCAAACTGTTATGCAGTAGGGAATTTAAGAGAAAGAGGAATTTTTGCAGTAAAAGGAGCAAAAGGTGGATGAGTATTAATGATATAACTGGCTGAAGGAGTTTGCAGCAGGAGAGGCACATAAGGATTAAAGGAACTGATGTCGTAAAGCCTTGACAGCAATGAAAATTCATATCAAAAGGTCGCGGCTTGACAAAACTCGGTTACTGCTTGAAGAGTAATTGAAGGCAAAACGAGTTGGGCGAGACAGAAACTTCAAGTCAGGCAACTATGAATTGATGAAGAAAAGGCATTGGTCGCGACATCACTTGAGTCGCAGCGAAATTAAACCAGTCACGGAGTTGACAAGATTATTAGTGACACCAAATAGAAGTCGCAACATAAGATGTACAATTATTTGAACAACGCGATGTCAGCGACATCGGTCGAGGTAGCGACATCAACACTACGTAATCGAAGTCCGCGACATCAACAACGCATGAGTTGGTTATCAGTTAGAATTAGCGTATCGACCTTCGTCCAGTTGTCGAGAGACATCGATGGAGCATGAGCGGTTGTCGCGACGCTCCGATCCGGCGATCCAGCGACATCAACCGCTTTGCATCGAGAAGTTGTCCGCGACGCCATTAGACATGAGCAGTTGTCGACATGGTCGGCGGTCAGCGACATCGCGGAGCAAAGAAGAGTCGCGACAGCACCTGGATTGTCGACATGATACGTGAAGGAGGTGGCGACATCATTAAGCGGTCTCATAACGAGCGAGGAAAGAAAGGTCGGCGACCGCGGTGAGGAGGTCGCGACGTAGGTGAACTAGCACCAGGTCGCGACGCTCGGCCCGGTTAATGGCGACGCCGATTTAAAGGGTGAAGGGTCAGCGACCCAGCGGTCGGAGAGTCGTGACATCCGGCTGCTACGGACGAAGGTCAGCGGCGTCATGCGGTAGTGCGACGTCAAATACAAAGAGTTAGTGCGACACGAAGCGGTGTGACACCGGAAGCTAAGCGGTCGCGACATCATTGGTGAATTGGCGACATCAATTAATGATAACGAAGGTGCGACGTAATTTAGGCTGTGTGACAACGATCGAGATAATGATGACCGTCCGCGACCAAACAAAGCCTACTGCGACATGGCGAAGACAACAAAGGTCGCTGACAAAGAATTAATATCGCGACATCAACAACCAAGCCCCAGGCCGGTCTTGAAGTCAAGAAGTGCATCGAAATTAGGGCCCGACGAGGAACCACATAAATGCGCAGCTACCTGCGGAAGGAGCGTAGGCAGCTGAAAGAGATCTAGGTTCTTGAGGCTCACGTATTTAATTTTCTTTGTTTTGTTTTATTTTAGATTAGTTTGTTCTTTATTTCAAATTTGGATACGACGTTAGCTGTTAAAATTTTAGTTGAATTCGAATTTATATTTTCCTTCAAGTGCGTGCAGTGTTTGTTCAGACAAATTTTGGTCGAACTACGGTTACCTATTTGCGATTTGCTTTCTTGATCGATAAGCTATTGTATGAATTGTAATCCATTGATTTGAAACCCAGCTTCCCATTGAATTGGCTATTGTAAAGTATGCTCTTGCATAATTTTATTCATTAATGCTGAACTTCGGTTGTAAATCTACTTGTCGGTCTTGTGTATTTTCTGTTATTGATCCCAATATCGGTGTCTGTACCCATTAGGGATTATCTCAGCTCTAATTTCCAGGAGGCCCTACGGTGACACGGAGAAGGCATTCTGAGTGATGGTGATTACGAAGGTATGTTAACATGATATTGTTGATCTAGTTTGCTCTGTGAAATTAAACTGATAAATCCTCTTCTCACTTGGAGACGAGAATGGGTTGGGCTTTTTATCAATTTAAGCTTGCAGAGAGTTTGCCTCGATTCGAATAGTGAATTCAATCCATTGATAGCAAAGATCTAATCAAAGGGAAAGAAGATAAGGCTATTCTAATTTTGAGAAGAGAAACATTATAGTGTAACCGTACAATGACTTAATCTTAGGAGCTAAGGTTTGCAGTCCGTGTTGTGGGTATAGTATTGAGAAAGAAAAATACGAGAACAAGGCAACGGATTAAAGTAGTTATCTAACACTACGTCTTCGAGAGAAAGCGATTGAAGATTAGATAATGAGCGGTGGGATTTGGAGAGATCAGTACCTTATCATATTCATGAATTTAGTTTAAATATGTGGTTCATTAAGCAACATACGGTGCAATCATGGAATTGATGTTCTAATAAATTTGTATTTTCAATGCTCCCTTTAAAAGATATAAGCTGTTCGAGTCTAAATGTAATTTTTTATTTCGATATTCAATTCATTTGTTATTAATTCAATTCTTTTCGAGTTTTCATTATTTTAAGGCTTTCAAAACTTATTTCAATTGTCTTATCAGTCCCGCAAATAGTATAGAGATTGAGGAGTAGTCGGGGTAGTTGATTGATAATTCTTGAGATCTCACGTGGATCGATATCACGGACCAAATCCATTTTATTACTTGTTGAACTGTGCACTTGCGAGGATCTTGGATCAAAGCGAGAAAGAATTTATCTAATCTTAAGGAAATAGATTTTAATGAGTATAATTGCAAAGAAATATAACAAACAAGTTTCATGGCATTATTGCTGGGGATTAGACAATAGTCCTTTGGTAATGAATTGTCACTAAATGTATATGTCTTTTAGTCCCACCAACAAGTTTTTAATAGGCGCCGTTCTTAGAGATCGAAAGAATTTAGTAGATCGATATTAGGACGAAAGAAGGAAATACTAATTTGGACATTTAAAAGAAAAAGAACAAAAATAGTTTTTCAAGTAGTGGTTATTTTTAGCCACTAACCTTTAACAAGCTATATTGAAAATATTTGTTGGCTTGACTAATCATATTAATGTGAGTATGTTTTGATTTCAGGAAAAACTTTAATGCATAGGAAACGAGCAACGTGCGATTCGAAGATCTTGAATTAGAGAGAACACTTTCCAGGAAGCAGAGAAAAAGCGAAGAGCGGCTTCGGCTATAGCGGATGAAAGGCAATACGGTGGAGACCAAAAACTGACGGCGAAGGCCTCTAATCATTGATACAATGGAAGACTTTTGGAGCCTATTGGCTTCGGGATAGATACTCTGCAATCAGATAACTACGAGTTGATCACAAATAACTTTGAAGCTGGCGAAGCGTGATTACAATGGTTAAACATGACGTTCTTGGTCATCCTGAGAAAGATCCAAATGAGCACCTGGGAAGGTTTCTTAGGATGGCAAACACGGTGAAGTTGAATGGGGTGAGACCAGAGGTCATAAAATTGCATTTATTCCCATTTTCTCTAAGAGATACAGCAGCCACATGGTATGAATCTCTACCGTATAGTTGCATTGATGCCCAGGAGGAGCTTGAAGCCCTACTTGGGTAGATTCTTCCCCATCACTCCTCAAAGAGAAGGAGGGAGATAATTGTGTTCAATGGGGGAAGATGAGAGCCCAACTGTGTAGCATGGGAGAGATTCAAAGGTTGCTAAGATGCTCGATGCATGGAATAGACTTGAAGACCCGGATGGAGCGTAGTGTATCATGCCTTGAATGATACATCTAAGGGCATTATTGATGCTTCATCTTTGTGGAGCATTCAAGCGTAAGAGTCTTTGAAGAGGCAAGAGATCGGTTGAGGACTGGCGAAATGCAATATGAGCTCCATCGAGTTTCAAGAGTAATTGCGAGGAGAAGAGGAGTCATGGAGGCTGAAGCAGATGGCCGACCATGGGAAAGCAAAAGTTAGATGCCATCATGATAGAATGGATAAACAAGAGGAAGATACTGCTAGCGCTCATGAAATAGGGCTGATCGAGGAACTATTGAGAGGAAGTGTTGGTCTTGCCCAGTTGTTTATGATCTTTGGGGAGGTTAAGTACTTGGGAGCAGTTATCACTTCAAACCAAATCTAACTTGCCCGGCCTGCTTTATCATCCGGCCAACGAGGAACCATGAAAATTTTCATATGGTGGAGGTGCCTCACAAAGGCTTAAGGCATGAGCGAGAATCCTCAACGGGGATATCGACCAACCACTAAGGTTCTGCGGCGGGGAGGTAAAAATAAAGCAGTACCAAAATTGGAGGAGGGCTCGACCATTTGAAGATCAAATCTTGCGATTCATAAGGGGGGCAATGAAGGCTGACTAAACCTCGTAGACAAAAGTTGCGGGGAATTGGAAGCCTCAAATACCAATTCTCAAATTTTCGGAAGACCACTAATGCTCTCAGAACACGGAGACACAAATGGAACTGGCCCCGACCCACAAACAGCAAAACCCGGATGAAGATGCTTTCCCGGTGTCACGAAGAAGAATCCGGCGCATGGGCGTGCGGCTCGAAGTGGGAAAGACTTGGTGGAAAGGCAGAGAAAAGATGAAGCTGATAAGGGAGAGGAAGGCCAGGGCAATCTTGGCTGCGGAGAAGAAGAAGAGAATAGTTGTGGGAAGAAGGAAGCAAGAAGAAAACCCGGGAACAATCTGCTGCGGGTCCATTCCCTGGAGTACATAAATCGAGATGAGGCAGGTTTGCAAGGTTTTGAAAACCTTTCTAAAAGGCGGAGATCGGTATGCCTTTCACGAAGTGGTGACGCTCGGATGCCGCATGCAAAATTTTGAAAGACTATCTTGTGAGCAAAAGGAAGATTCTTTGAAGAAGGAATTGTGAACTTAGCGCAACACTGATCTTGTGATCGAAGACTTACGAGAAAGAATGAAGGATCCAGGAGCTTCACCATTCCACACCATTGGAGAGTTTGAGTTTGAGAAAGCTCTGTGACTCGGAGTGCCGATATCAATTTAATGCCTAATTATGTTGCCAAGAAGTTAAGTTTAGGGAGCTTACTCCCACTGCGTACCCTCAAATGGTAGATAGAACCACAGCTTAGAACACAGAGGAATCATAGAAGATGTCTTTGGTAAGGTGGAAATTTTATTTTTCTGTTGACCGTCATCTTGGATATGGAGGAAGATTCTGAGTTCCTCTACTTCTTGAGAAGGCCATTCCTTGCAAGCTGACGGCTCTGTCGATATGCGAAGGGAATTCTCACTCGGAGTTGGAGAAAGAGCGTGACTTCAATTCAATCGAAGTTTGAGAATTTAGACATAGAAAGGGAAGATATCAAGTCGATAGAAGATGTATATGTCAACAACTCTGATTTTACTATGATTGTAATGCTGACTTTCAATCAATGAAAAGATATGAATTTCCGGTATCTTGGGTTTTATTAGGATTTTCTGCTGTCGGTTTACATTACACTGAAAAGTGATGAGTCTTAGACAAAATGGGATGAAAAAGGGCAAAATAGAAAAGGAATTTCATCAAGAAACAGTGAAGAAGGGCTAGTTTTAAGGGTTGCGAGTCATTTAAAGTATGCTTACACAGAGCAAAGTAAGCAGTAATTATTTCTGCTAGACTCGGTGATCTTTGAGGAACAGAAGTTCTTTGAAATTTTAAGGGATCATAAGAAAGGAGTCTATAGCTTGGTCTAATGAAGAGTTAAAAGGTATCGATCTATCAATAGCCATGCAAAAATCTTCTTTGGAAGAAAATGCAAAGCCAAGCATTTGAACATCAAAAGGAGGCTGAATCCAGTAATAGAAAAGAAGTAGTCGGGAAGGAGGTTAACGAATGGTTAAATGCTGGTTTTTATCTATGCAATTTGAACGGTCCTTAGGTTAGCCCGATCCATTGTGGTTCCCGAAGAAGGTGATTTCTTGTGATCCCTTATTAGAAGAAATGAATTAATTCCAACGAAACGATGTGAAGGATGCGTATGCATTGATTACGGGGAAGGCGCGAACACGGCTTAACCCGGGAAGAATCCATTTCCCTTTGCCCTTCATTGATCAGATGTTGGACAGATTAGTAGGACACCCTCATTTTTGTTTCTTGGACGGGTATTCAGGCTATAACCAGATTGCAATTGCACCTCAGGACCAAGAAAAGACCACATTCACATGCCCCTATGGTACCTTTGCCTTCAGAAGGATGCCATTTGGGTTGTGCAATGCTCCTGCTACTTTCCAGCGATGTATGATGTCAATGTTCTCAGATTTGATTGAGGAAGTCATGGAAATTTTTATGGATGACTTCACAGTGTATGGGTCCAGTTTCGAACAATGTCTGAACAACTTGGAAACAATACTTCAAAGATGCAAGGACAAATAGCTAACACTAAATTGGGAAAAATGCCATTTCATGAGTAGCGAAGGTATTGTTCTTGATCATAAAATTTCTGCTCTGTTTAGAAATTAGAGCAATCCAAGATTTCCATTATCAAAACCCTTGCACCTCCTGACGGTAAAGGGGATAAGAAGGAGTTTCTTGGGGCATCTTTGGTTTTATAGGGAGATTCATCAAAGACTTCTCAAAATAACGGACCCTTATGCGAGATTCTTGGAGAAGGACCTGAAGTTTAATTTTGATGATTCTTGTAAGGCTGCCTTTGAAGAAATCAAGATCAGTTGAGGTTCGAGAACCTATCATGGTACATGAGAATGGGATCAAGGATTCGAAATAATGTGTGATGCAGTGATTTATAATGAAATTGTATTAGGGCAAAAGAAAGAAAATATTCAGGCCATATACTATGCTAGCGAACCTTCAATGAAGCACAAGAAAACTATTCCACAACTGAAAGATACTAGCCATAGTGTTACGCGTGAGAAATTCAGGCCATACATTCTGGGATCCCATGTTATAGTTCACACAGACCATGCAACCATCAAATATCTGATGTCAAAAAAGGAAGGTATTTAAGCGAGGCGATAAGGTGGGTCTTTACTCGAAGTTTGATCTGGAAATTAAAGATAAGGGGTGTGACAATGTGATAGGCGATCACTTGTCGGAGTAAAGGAATAAACAGAGAAAAGGAGGAGCGGGAATTAACGAGGAACTTCCCGGATGAGCAATTTGTTTAAGGTGTCATTCGACTTCCATGGTATCTTGATATTGTGAATTACTTATTGGAGTAGTTCCTCAAAATTCAGCCTGTAGCTTCGGAATGACAATAGGTACTACATGCAGGATGACCCCTTTGCTATTTAAGAGGTCTTGACATGATTATGTCGGAAGATGTGTGCCGGAGAGTGAGCGATGTAAAATCTTGAATGAATGCCATGCATCACCATATGGGGGGCATTTTTCAGGAGAAAGAACAGCTCATAAGATACTCCAATCTGGATTTTATTGGCCCACTATCTTCAGAGATTGTGCTGAATGGATCTAGTGTGTGATAGATGCGGGTGGAAATATCGTGACCAGTAAATGTCCCTAAAAGGCATAATGGTGGTGCAAATTTTTTATGTATGGGGAATAGATTTTATGGTACCATTCCCACCATCATTTGGAAACCTGTATATACTTCTGGCAGTGGATTATGTTTCCAAATGGGTGGAAGCAGTGGCTTGTCCAAGGAATGATGCTAATATAGTTGTGAGTTTCTTACAAAAGAATATTTTTAGCAGATTTGGAACACCCAGAACTATCATTAGTGATGGGGGAAGCCATTTTGCAAACAAAATATTTGCAAAACTCATGGCTTGGAGTGAGATCAAGCATATAAGGAGTCTAGCTTATCATCCACTAGACCAATGGGCCGGTATTCCAAACGGGAAGATTAAAGAATCTAGGCGTAAGTTCGAGCGGGAAGGATTGGTCTTCAAACTTGATGATGCACTTTGGGCTTACAGGACTGCATTCAAAACTCCCATTGGAATGTCCCCATACAGAGTTGTCTTTGGCAAACCATGTCATCTACCTCTAGAACTGGAATACAAAGCTATGTGGGCCATCAAGAAGCTGAACTTTGATTTTAAAACTGCAAAGGAAGAGAGATTGCTCCAATGAATGGCTTGGAAGAGCGAGAAATGAAGCCCTCACGACAATGCTAGAATATACAAGGACAAAACAAAGTAAGCATGATCGGAGGATTCTGAGAAAGAGTTTAGAAACGGAGAAACGAGGTTCTTCTTTTAACTCCAGTTGAAGTTATTTCGGGAAGTTAAAATCGAATGGGTGGACCATGATGAGTGTCAAGCACTACATTTGGAGCAGTAACATTAAAGACTGATGCTGGGGAAGAATTTAAAGTCAATGGACAAAGACTGAAGCATTATCAAAGCAGGGAGGAAAGAAAGGAAGAGCTCCAGCTGGTTCATTGAGAGAGAGAAAGAATCAAAACAGCAAGTCCAGCTAGGACTGTAGAAGCGGTGATGGGAGGCGACCAGCTCAGAGATTTTAGTTTCGATTTTAAACTTTGATTTTTTATAATTCACCTTGATATTGTTTTCTTTAGTTCTTATAATGATTAGTTAGTACTCGAGAAGTTAATTTTTGTTTAATTAAATCCTCTCTGGAAATGTTGCAAAGTGCTTATGCAGAAATGCAAGGGAAGGAGAGAAAGAACTGACTCGGAATGACTCACAGCAACTTGCGAAGAGCTATTTGAAAAGGGGAGCATTCTTTTCCCTAACCACAAATTATGAAAATGGAATAGTATACATGTTTGGTGCTATGTGAAAATGGTTTATTTGATGATGAGAGAATACGCTAGTGTCGAGTGAAAAGGTACATCTGTTCATTAAATTCGAGGCGATTACGAGGGTAGGTCGCAAAAAAAATTTATGTCGCGATGAGCTAAAGTCGCAACGAGTTGATGTCGTGACTCGATCCTGCGAAGGAAGAAAAGGCAGTGGTCGCGACCAAAGGTTATGTCGCGACAGAAATTGAAGTCACGACAGAACAATTGGGTCGCGACAAGTAAAACCCTTCAAAGAGTTATGGTCGGCAACAACAATGTCATGAGATGCCTGATGTCGTAGCCTGATGTCGCAACCCTAGGATGACTTGTCCTCCCACAGTTAACTTATGTCACGACAAACAATATTATGTCGACATAAAGAAAGACTATAATTGGCAGCTTAATTCTACCCTAAATTTAATGACGACACAATAGCGACATAGATTTAAGTGCGACAACGCAAATAAATGAAATAATAAATAGCCCACAATAATAATTGAATTGCAACTGTTGAGAAACTCTCTTCATTATCATCTCCTTCCGTGAAGCAAATTCAACTTTTCATCTTAGCATCTTCCCTGGTTTTCGATTCTTGCAAACCCTAAATCCGAACTACTTCTATAAAAAAAAAAACGCCAGGATTTCTCTAAATGGCGAACAACCGAACATCGTCCCAAATCGAGAACGAAATCATGGAGTATACCCAAACTGAAGGGGAAGATCATCTTGAACCTACAATGGAGAACAGGCCGTCGGAACGACCAGTCAACCAGGTTACTACGGCAACGAGAGAAGGAAAGGAAAGAGGCGACAAGAAGAAGAGGAGGGACGAGTTCGTCTCGAGAAGAAACTTTAAGCTAATTGGAAGAAGCACTAAAATTTGGAAGGGTTTGTAGGAGATAGGGGATTCAACCAACTCATCTCCCCGTTCAAAGAATTGATAGAGCAAAGAAGGTGGGAAAAATTCTGCAAACATCAAAGATCTGGTTATGCAGCAGTCGTTAGAGAATTTTACTCCAACCTTGTTGGGAGAAAGGAGAACTCTGTTTTTGTCAGAGGGGTTTGGGTTCCATATGGAGCTGAGACTATAAATGAAATGTACGGAATGGAGGGTAGCTTGGATCAAGTACAAAAAGTTAGCGAGACAACCCCTAACAGGAAAAGATAGCTAGAGGCGACAAAACGGCAAGGTGAAATGGGGCGAGGTTAAGGAGAGAAAAGATTATAAACGGGAGATCGGCGAAAGAAGCGAGGTATAGTTCTATTTTCTGGCTTTTGTTCTGGTTCCTACTAAGCATGTTTGCCTGGTAAAACGAGCCATCATTCTCTATGCCATGCGAAGGGCTATAAGATTATCTTTGGGGCTATTGAAAACTCAATAATGAAATATCACGAAGAAATAAGAGGTCCACGATCCACGCTGACAACCATCACGAGGTTATGTATCGGAGAGTGGTGTGAAGGGAGAGGATTGGGCGGAAAGAAGAAGAGTGCCCCAAAGTTTCACCATTAAGCCACATTTGGGACTGTGAGGACGAGAAATCAAGGAGGTCATGGTGGAGCTGATTCGGAGATGAGGAGGAGAGTGCAAGGCGAGAAGGACACACGATGGTTGAAAGACCCAGAGAACAAAATCCAGAAACACATCCAGAAGGGAACACCTCTATTTTGCGAGGACATAGACGGATGAAAGAAGTCCTATAGATTTCCCTGACCCACGGCTCTCCCCGATGAAAGCAGGGATTTGAGAGAGCAGAAGCTCACAGAGGAGCTGAGAAAATAATCAAATAATGGAAATGCTCATTTCTATACAAGAAAGTTTTAAGAAGAAAGAGAAAGAGAAATGGAGCCTCATGAAATTGAAGAAGATGTGTATATTTGAATTGAAAAGAAGAAGATCAAGTGGGAAGAGGCGAATAGAAAGGAGGAAATGTATGAAGAAGAGTTGGAAGAGAAAAAAAGCGAGAGGAAATGGGAAGAGGAGTTGAGCGAAAGGAGGAGCGATAAAAGATCTTAGAGCACCAAGAAGAAAAGTTCAAAGGAAATGGAGGGAAAGAGATCGAGATCTTGAAAAAATTGACTTAATGTGAATCATTCTCTGAAATAGTGGTATGATCGAGACTCTCAACTCCTAAAACTTATAAAAGGATTCAGAGCAAGAGGCCAGACAAGGAGCGGATCAAGGGGTTTAGAATTCCTCTTATATGTCATTATTACAGTTTAGAAGAAGATGGAGGCAGAGATAAAAGTCTTGATAATGATGCTTATAGAAGAAAATCTGGTACGAAGAATTGGATTTGATTAGCAATGATCTATCAATTTTTTTAGAGGTCATGGCAATGGAGCGTACAATAGACACATTGGGTCAAAGGCAAGATGATCACGAATAAGAAAAGTTGATCTCACCAATGAGCTGTTTTATTGAGAGAACAAATAGAAAGGAAAATGACAAGAAAGAAGAGGATAGAAGTAAGTTCCCGAGTTCAACTGACACAGCTACCCTTGATGCAGATCCCCCAAACATCTTTGTTCATAAAAGAAAAAATGACCTTCTCATTGATTTGTCAATCTCTCCCTCATTCCTATCACATTGTTCTCAACGTTGCACATTCTCATGAATAAATCGAGAGAAATTTGTTTGATGTGTTTAGTCGAATTGTGTGTTTACTTTTTTGCTTTAATTGCTAGAGGAATAACGATGCGAATTTAGCTGAGGAATGAAAATGCTGACATATCATAATATAGGCTAGTTGAGGTAATTGATTAGATGATAGGATGAAACACAAATAATTGCGAGAATAAGAGGCTGGATATTTATAATTGAATTGAAACACAATTGCATAATTGACTTGAATTTAGGTGATAAGTTCAGTTAAAGGGAAGTTATACAATTGAAGGAGCAAAACATATTTTTTGGGTTTGAAGTATCATGGTAAGCCAAAGAACTTGAGTGAGACCTTAGATCAAGTGCTTACTCATCCATGAAATAAGTCGAGAGCATCCTTAGGTTATTCTGATTAACCAAGCAGATTCTAGAACATTGGGTGTGATCAAAGGCGAAATCCTAGGTGATACAACCAACAAAAAAGAAATGATCTCAGAGCCATCCTTGGCGGCTCAGGCCATTCTAGCCACCATTATGTATATGTGCATACACCTTAGTTCTGAATTTGAGCCCAACACTTCCTATCTTCAAAACAAGCAATTTAGAAAATCCCAAGCCATCCTTTATAACTAATCCTCAGTAAGAACCTCCTAATTTTCAAGAACTCAAAGGAGAGGGAGGAAGAGATAAAGTTTGGGAGTATATTTTTAGGGAACTAAGGAAATACGAAAAGGGTGAAGAAAGAAAAAAAAAAATCTAAAGCGAGGAAGGATCTGACATAAAAAGAAAGAAAGGCTTAAAGGAAGAGTTTTTTGTCTTGTGGCCTAATTCTCTTGAACAATTAAGTTCTTAAAGTGTTCAACACCTAGTACCCTAATGCCAGCGGGTATGGGGCTGCTAACTTGAGTTAAGCTAAGGTGTTAGAAGCCTAAAAGATGAGACATTTGCACTATTCTGAGATAGTTTGAGAAAAGTTCCAACAATGAGAAGTACAAATGTGAAATTGGAACAAACAATTTTAAACAGAAGAAATCAAGAAGATTCCCCAAGGATGAAGTTTGGGGGAATCAAATAAAGAAGTTGCAAGGAAAAGGAAGGCAGCAGTTAAGTAAGAAAGAAGAAAGAGTTTGGGTAATCTTAACCTAAAAAGTTCCATCCATCCTACCACCATGACCCCGAGCCATTTACAAGCCTGAGCTGATTGATCTTGAAGGTTGGAATTACCTACGATGATGGAATCCAGTATGAACAACGGCATATGGAATTTAAAAAAAAAAAATTTAGAAGGATCAAAGCGTGAAGGAACTCGAGGAGGATTCGCCGACTCATAAGAAAGAGGAGAAAGAAAACCAATCTACTCTTCAGCGGGATCAATTGACTAAACTATTTATAAATTAAATTCAACAATTTAGTTTTGTACGCTGATTGAGTAAGTAACTATTATTTGGACTTAAAGCTAGATATACAGAAAAGAATGCAATTCTTGTATTTCAATTAAATTGGTTGGAACTGCAGAACAATACAGAAAAATGTCCTTTTGTTTGAGGACAAACAAATCTTTCCCTTATTTTCTTGGGGAGAAGCAAGGTTTAAGTTTGGGGGAGTTTGATGAGCTTAAAAGTCATCCATTTTCAGTCCATTTTTCTGATTGATTTTTATCTAAAAAGACTGATTTATGTTTAGAAATATGGAATAACTAACCAGTTGTTATGCGTGGGGGAATTTAAGAGAAAGAGGAATTTTTTGCGGAGTAAAGGAAGCGGGAAAGGTGGATGAGTATTAATGATATAAATTGAATTTGAAGGTTCTGTGGGGGAGAGGCACATAAGGATTAGGACCTGATGTCGTAAAGCCTTAACAGCAATGAAAATTCATATCAAGGTCACGACGACAAAACTCCAATTGCAACATAAGAGTAATTGAAGGTAAAACGAGGCTAGGAATGACGAAACTCCAAGTCGGGCAACTGCCGTTGATGAGAAAAAGACGTAATTCGCGACATCGCCGGTCGGCGACATAATTAAACCAGTCACGTGGACAAGATTGTCGTGACGCAAATGAAATTAAGCGACATAAGATGTACAATTGATTGAACACTGATGTCGCGACATCAGTCAGAAGTTGTGACATCAACACTATATCAGTCAGAAGTCGCGACATCAACCTTTGCGCGGAAATTGTCAGACATGTTCAGTCGCGACATCAACACTGCATCAGAAGTTGTCGTGACATCGATGGAAACATGAACAGTTGTCGGCGACATCGGTCGTGATCGCGACATCATGAGCAAAGAGAAGAAGTCACGACAACACCTAGTTGTCGACATCGGTTGCCTTGAAAGTGCGACATTGATAAGCGATCGCCTTAACGAAGCAAGAAGAAGGTCGCGACAACGATCCGGTCGACATCGATGTGCGCAGGTCGCTACATCGACGGTTAATAGTGACATCGATTCTGAAGGAGTGAAGAATTGCGACAATGATCGAGAGGTCGTGACATCGGGTTACACATACGAGAAGATCGCGACATCATCTGATGATCAGCGACATCATCTAAAGTTAAGGTGTGAAACACCAGAAGCGGTCGCGACACCAGAAGCTAGAAAAGCAAGTCGCGACATCATTGAAGTGGTGCGACATCAATTTGTAAATGCGAAGGTCGCGACATCCATTTAGTTGTCGCGACATGACTCAAGAGATAATGGCGACCCGTCCGCGACCAAACAAAGCCTACTGCGACATGGCGAAGACAACAAAGGAATTAGCGACAAAGAATCGATGTCGTGACATCAGCGCCTTGGCCCCGGGCGGGTTAACGAAGTCGAAGAGGTGCATCGAAATTAGGGTGACTTGAGCCACATAAATGCAGCGGTACGCTGCGAAGGCAGCGGCACAGACTTGAAGAGATGGGTTCTTGAAGGCTCACGTATTTTAATTTTCTTTGTTTTGTTTTATATTTTAGATTAGTTTGTTCTTTATTTCAAATTTGAGATCTGAGCGTTAGGCTTGTTAAAATTTTGGTTGAATTCAGAATTCTATTTTCCTTCAAATTAATGCAGTTTGTTTGAATTTCGGACAAATTTTGGGTCGAACTACCAGTTGCCCTATTCTGATTGCTTTCTTGATCGAGTAAGCTGTTGTATGGTGTAATCCGAGTGATTTAGAAAACCCGGCTTCCATTGGATTATTGTTATTGTAAAAATTATCTTTCTGTGAAATTTTATTCATTAATCTTTGAACCGGTTTATCAAATCTGCTATTTGGTCTTGTGTATTTTACATTATCGATCCCAATATCGAGTGTCTCATACCCATTAATGGGATTGTCTCAAGCTCGATTTCAGGAGGCCCTCACGAGTGACACAGAGCGTTCTGAGTGATGAACAATTTACGAAGGTATGTTAACTTTGATATTGTTAATCCTAGTTTGCTGTGAAATTAAAGCGATAAATCCTCTTCTCACTTGAGCGAGAATGGGTTGGGCTTTTATCAATTTAAGCTTGCGGAGAGTTTGCCTCGATTGAATAGTGAATTCAATCCGTATTAGCAAAGATTAATCAAAGGAAAGAATGAAGCTATTCTAATTTTGAAGAAAGCAGTATAATGTAAACCCATGCAATGACTTAATCTTAGGAGCTGAGTTCTGAGTCCATGTTGTGGGTAGCCGTGCAGAAAGAAAATACCCGAGCAGGCAACCCAGATTAAAAGTAGTTATCTAACACTCTGTCTTCGAGAGAAACAGTGAAGATTAGATAATGAACGGTGGGGTTTGGAGAGATCCAACTACACTATCATATTCCTTGGACTAGTTTTAAATCTGTGGTTTATTAAGCAACATACAATGCAATCTGCAGGAATTGATGTTTCACAATAGCTGTATTTTCAATGCTCCCTTTAAAAGATAATTGTTCAGTCTAAATTTTAATTTTATTATTTGATGTTCATCATTTGTTATTAATTCAATTCTTTTTCAGTTTTTCATTATTTTAAGGCTTTCAAAACTTATTCCGGTGTCTATTAGAGTCGATAGTATAGAGATCGGTAGTCGGGGTAGTTGATTGATAATTCTTGAGATCTACGTAGGATCGATATCTGGACTTAAATCCATTTTATGCTTGTTCGACTATTTTGCCCAAGATCTTGGATCAAAAGCATAAAGAAATTTATCTAATCTTAAGGAAACCGATTTTAATGAGTATAGTTGCAAAGAAATATAACAAACAAGTTTCATGGCATTATTAGGGATTGAAATGATAGTCCTTTGGTAATGGTGTCATAAATTTTTATATGTCTTTTGGTCCACCAACAAGAGGCAAACCCAGATAAGATTAAGGTCGTGCTTGATATGCTGCCTCCTTCAAACATTAAAGACATTCAACACCTGACAAGAATAGCTTCTGTTGGCGAAACCGTATCTAGGGCCGCGACAAATGTCACCCTTTCTTTAGTTACGAAAAGGCCTTCGGTGGGATGCTGCTTTGCTAAGAGAAATTTCACGACACTCAAAACCTACCTGAGCTCTCCCCCATTCTAGTAAGCCCTTCCGAGAGAACTCCTTACTCTCCTGCACAGTCGTTTAGGACTTTGCGGCTAGTGCCGTTCACAGTGAAGAGCAGGATGAGTCTGACAATCGATCACTATTGCGGAGCGAGCTCTAAAGGAGAGGAGGAGGTACTAAAAATGGAAAAACTAATCACGGCTTTGTAGTAGCTACATCGAGCTTCGACCTTACTTTAACGGCTTATCTTTGTCAAAGTCCCAACTAAATATCGATGAAGAAAATCTTGCTAAACCGAGAAACCTGCGGAAGGGGCGATAAAGTGGGCTATAAGTTGAGTGAATTTGACATCAGGTACAAAACGAGGACAACTGTAAAAGGAAATATCTTGGCAAATTTCATCATGGAATTCACTCCAGCACAGTCTATGGAGGCTACCAAACTAACTTTTGAGCCTCCCATGCAAGGTGTCGGAGTCTACGGGGCAGCTAGCAGCTTAAGGAAGCGGTGCAGGGCTGATCCTGACCTCTTCAGACGGGATAGATACGGAATACGCCCTTAGATTCGGCTTCCAAGCCTCCAATAACGAGGCCGAATATGAGGTTGTCATAGCTGGACTTAACCTCGCCCACTTCATGGGCAGATTGTTAAGAGGTGGTAGCGACTGTTGGTGGTAAAGTAGATGAAGACTCTACGAGGCTATAGATTTAAGAGAAGATGATCTTATATCTTAAAGGTCTGAGAGTTTCTTAGGAAGTTCCCTCTGAGTTTAGGTGAGCATGTATCAAAAAGCAAAGAATTCAGGGTGATGCCTTGACAAAGCTGGTGACAACCTCCTGCAAGAAGACACAGTGATTGATGCTTGTCGAACACCTTCGGAACCCTTAGTAAGCATCGACAACGGAGAAGTCTCCCCTGTGATGTCCGAACCGAGCTAAATGGACCCCATCTGGGATTACTTGGTGGATGGTACATTACCAAGCGACTCAAAGGAGGCGTCTAAACTCAGAGCGAGGTCGGTAAGATTCACCGTTCATCGGGGGACCCTTTATAAACGAGGCTTCTCTACGCCCATCCTTAAGTGTGGGAAGAGGAGAAGCGACTACATGCTTTCGGGGAAGTACACGAGAGGCATATGTAGCAGCCACATCGAGCTCGAACAGCAGTAGGGAAAATCTTAAGAACGAGGGGTACTGCGGCTGTGATGCTCCAAAGCGCGGCGGGCGGTTAGAAAATGAAGAACTTGTCGAGCTTGCGAGATCTCAAATCTCTCATCTAAGCGCTAGCATTGGAGTCACAAGCCCCTGGCCTTTTCAACAATGGGGGCTAGACATATTGGGACCCCTACCCATTAGAAGGGGCCAATGCAAATTTATCATTGTAGCCGTAGACTATTTTACCAAATGGGCCAAAGCTAAACCCTTAGCAACAATCATAGAGCGAAGGTCGCAACTTAGTGCAGTTACATAATATGTAGATTCGAGGATCTCGAGGTCCCTCGTGTTAATACGATAATAGGAAACAATTTGACAATCCTAAGTTCGAGATTTCTAGTGACTCAAAATCAAAGAACTACTACTCATCCACAGCTCATTCGCAGTCCGATAGGCAACGAGGTCACTATAAGGACTCTAAATCCCGTTCGCTACGGCCTTTGGCAGAAACGATGGAATCGGTCGAGGCGGACTAAAATCACCAATGATTGGCCGGCAAACATCAAACACAACGAGGAGGTCCTTCACCTAAACCTAGACCTCTACGAAGAAAAAACAAGAGCATGTCCTAAAAGCGGTATAGAGGAGGTATCATAGGAAGGCAATGAATATTATGACCCGAAGGAATTGACGGGGAGTTACAAGCCGAGGCGACTGGTTCTAAAAGCACTTTTTGCCGACAAGGGAAGAACCCCACACATGTAGAATGCGGGACCCTAGTGAAGGGGCCCTACATCGTATCTCATGGTCGAGCACAGCCTTCTGCAAACTCAAATCGGAAGAGGAAAAACCTTACCCGCTCATGGAATCTTGAACACCTCAAGCGGTTCTACAGTAAGACCCTCGAAGCATTAGATCCACCGTCTTGATTTCGAATAACACTCTATGTCCACTTTTAAGCTGTTTAATATTATGATGGGCCATACAATAACTTATAATGATAAAGCCAGAAGCTCGACTCGAAGGGGTCTAGGTGGAAGAAGCGTGTGATTCGCAAAGATTGTTCTTTATTTCAAAGGAGCTACAGTTAAATACAAAATTTCATTACATGGAGGTTACAGCCACCTCAGAGAATTACAAAATCTTTCTTTGCATCTCAAAAGGTACGAGTTAGTAGAAAATAGTTTCTTCACACTTGACACCATCGAGTAGTCTGAAAAGGAAAAGAGGAAGAGAGAGAGTGAGAAGAGAGGAGGGAGAGAAAGAAAGGAGAAAGAAAGGAGAAGAGAAAGAATTAATGAAGCGGTACTTAAAAGTTTTCTTTGAAACTGCAGCCCACTTAGATTACGTTCCTAACGCATTCCATCATTAGGCATAGCTGGGGAACAACACAGCTCACAAAGGGGAGGAACTAGGGGAAAAACACAGCTCCACAAGAGTGGTAGACCATCGACGCAACGTTGGCCCATGATCCACGGATAGACCCCATGCGTGATGAGCAGGCCACGAGCTTCATCGTATGCGGATACGACTCTTGAAAGGATGAAGGTTGGATCCATAGCACCACCACGGAAGGATCGCTGTTATAAGGAAGCCGGGCGCTTGGGAAGTCGCATAATCCGTCCTGACTTTCCATATATTCGAGTTAAAGCCATGCGCTTTTCGAGGAAGGAAGGCGAAGGGTCTTAGTGCGGGGCCAAATGGCTCGATTACGAGCTTGCTTAGGAGGGTCTTAGAGCCTAGGAGCCCAGTAGCTTAGTTCACTGAGCTTAACAGCTCAAGAGGGTCTTAGCACCCATGAGCCCAGTAGCTCAGTTTGTGGAAGCAACGGGAGGGTCTTGCGGCCCGGGGCTGGAGCTGATAGCTCGGTTTGCGGGCTTGTAGCAGGAAGGCCTCAGGCCGGAAGCCCTACAGCTCATTTTTGCAAGCAACGGCTCTAGAGGCCTTAGGCGCCCGAAGCCACAGTGGCTCGGTTCTTTTGAGCTTAACGGCTCCAGAGGCCTTACAAGGCCTGTAGCTCGGTTTGAGGAGCAACGGCTGGGAAGGCCTTAGCGCCCCGAGGGAGCCCGGCAGCTCGGTTTGCGGAAGCAACGGCTCAGGAGGCCTTAGTGCCTAGAAGACCCTGTGGCTTGGTTGCGAGCAATAGCTCGAGAGGGTCTCGGCGCTCGGGAGCTAGTAGGCTTAGTTTTGAGCTTAATGGCTTAGGAAGGCCTCGGCGCCAGGGCCTTGCTGGTTTGTGAGCTCCTTGTCGGGAAGGCCTTAGTGCTTGAGGGCCTGAGCCAAGTTTGTAGAGGCTTAATAGCTCGGGAAGGTACCAGGCCTAGAGAGCCCTATAGCTCGGTTTGCGAGGCTTAACGACTTAGAAAGGCCTGGCGCAGGCCACTGTAGCTCAGTTTGTAGAGCTTAACAGCTCAGGAAGGCCTTTGCGCCCAGGAGCCCAATAACTCAGTTTGAAGAGCTTAATAGCTCCGAGAGGCCTGCTTACCGAAGCCACATGTAGCTCGGTTTGAGGAAGCAACATTTCGGGAAGGCCTTAGCGCCCGAAGCCCAGTGGCAGGGTTGCGAGCTTAATAGCTCGGGGAAGGCCTCGGCGCCCGAAGCCACGTGGCTCGGTTTGAGCTTAACATTTCAGGGAGGCCTTAGCCCAAGAGCCCGGTACTCGGTTTGCGAGCACGGCTCAAAGGGTCTTAGTGTAGACCCTCCAATTTGCTCTCCAACACTTGCATTTATCCTATGGGTGTCACACTTTCGCCATACGTTCTCATATAACACCATTAGGACCCTTTTAGGTTTAGTCGTCTCCCGAGCCTCGGGTGGGCTTGTATGTGGTCCGTTGAGTGCGATATGTAGTTCACTTTAGATGTCTGTCATGGCTTATTTTTTTAGTTATTGGCATGTCGTGCTATAGGAAGCAAGTGGGGCCCCCTCGAGGTTTAAGCTGATCAAAGTTTATTAGAGTATGTCAGGTCGAGAGCACTTGAGCTTGTTTAGAGTCATATCTCCTTATCGAACTCCCAGGTGTTCCTTTGTTTGTTTGTTGAATTCCTTATTTGCCAAGGTGGTTTTTAAAATTTCATAGTACGCATGGCGATTGACTAATCGGTTTGACTGGATTCATCAGAGGCGTCATTATACAACACTGTTTTTTACTTGGGTGATTTTGGTGAGCACTCCTCCTTGTTTGATCATATCTCCCTCATCGGACTTGGAATGGTGCACCGTTTTTGTTAGTCTCCTTATTATTCAGGAAACATTATATCAAAGTTTCATAATTTTCCTCCTTCCAGGATGGACTGGTTGGCAGCTAGTTCAACCGGTTAGTCGAACTAGCTTGTGTGGAGAAGCTGTTTTTGTGATTTGGAGCCCAAATCGTATATAGGTCGGGCCATAAGCTCAAGCTCGACCATGGGCAGTATTGTGGGTCCATTTGGGGCTTGGATTAAAGTTACATGCAGCCCTGCATGGATCCATGTGGATACTTGGTGGTGAAACAACTGGGAAATCTTAAGAATTCAGCTTGCATAGAGAAATAAGGAGAGGAGTTAATGGGAGACGGTTTTCGAGACTGATTGGGGCCCTTTCAAAGCTTGAAGGTGGGAAAACACAGGTAAGTTCAGATGGTGAGGTGAGAATAGTATAAAAGGGGAGAAAGATCAAAGTGGAAAGGGATCTTGGAAGGGACATTTAGGGCTCAAACGCACGTTCTTGATTCGACTTGGATCGCCAGCTTGTTTCTTTTGCGCTTTGTGGAAGAGGTAAGATATATACCTGGCTCCTATATTCTTTAATAGACATTTTGATCAAATTTGAGGGGTTTCTCATAGCCCATTTGACCGGTTTCATGCTCATACGTGAAGGCGTTGACGTTCTTTGGGCAGTTTGGTAGTTTGGCTTATTTTGATTTGGTTTCTACTCACTCATCACAGGCCGAGAATCAATCACCGCTTATCTTGTTAGATTCCTGACTCTTTTAGGGAGTTTGTGAAAAATTTTGAGAGCCTCTCTCAATGGTATGGACTTGTTGGGAAACCAGATTAGTCGGTTCATTAGGTTAGGTTTGCAGGAATGGCAGTTTTGGTAGTTTGGCTTATTTGGTTGGTTCTCATATTGACTGAGAATCTGATCACAGTTGTGTTTTAGATTCCTGACTCTTTTAGGAAGTTTCTGACAAATTTTGAGCCTCTCAATGGGTAGCCAGGCAGGTTGGAAAACCAGATTAGTCAGTTCATTGGGATGGTTTGAGATGGCAGTTTGGGGAGTTTGGTTTGTTTGGTTGGTTCTCACTCATCCGAGCTGAGAATCAATCACCGTTATTGTTAGTTTACAAACTCTTTTAGGGGTTGTGACAAATTTTGAGAGCCTCTCAATGGTATGGACTGGTTGGGAAACCAGATTAATTCGGTTCATTAAGGTTGGGTTTGCGAAATGGAGTTTGGGTAGTTTGGTTTATTTTGGTTGGTTCTCACTCATCAGGCGAATCGATCACCGACTATTTTTAGATTCCTGCCTCTTTTAGGAAGTTTCGACAAATTTTGAAGCCTCTCTCAATGGTATGGACTGGTTGAGGAAACCATATTAGTCGGTTCATTAGGTTAGGTTTGCGGGAATGGTAGTTTGGGAGTTTGGTTTTTGTTTTGGTTGGTTCTCACTCGAAACAAGATTAGTCGGTTCATTAGGTTGAGTTCGGGAATGGCGAGTTTAGGGAGTTTAGTTTTGTTTGGTTGGTTCTCACTCATCCGAGCTGAGAATCAATCACCATTTATCTTGTTAGATTCCTGACTCTTTTAGAGTTTTGGCGACAAATTTTGAGCCTCTCTCGGCGAGATGGACTGGTTTGAAAACCCGGATCCCGGTCGGTTCGTTAGGTTAGGTTTGAGGCGGGTTCGGGTGGTTGCTTTGTTTGGTTGGTTCTCACTCATCCAAGCTGAGGAATCGATCTGATTGTTTTAGATTCTGACTATTTAGGAGGGTTTGAAAAAATTTTGAGAGCCTCGCAACAGGATGAACTGGTTGGCAAACCGGATTAGTCGGTTCAATTCGATTGTTGAACTGTTAGTTCGGTCTTTGGCGCGTTTGTGTCGGTTCTCGATCATTCGGAGTTGGTTTCTACTTGGTTTGTTTTTGTTTTCTGACTCCTTTAGGAATTTTGTGAAAAATTTTGAAACCTCTCGGCCATTTGACAGTTTGGGAAACAGATAGCGGTTCCGCTAATCAGTTCGGTAATGATATTCAGGGTCTTAAGCGTATTTGTGTCGGTTCTCAGTCATTCGAGTTGGTTTTTATACTTGGTTTGTTTGTTGAGTTTATTACTCCTTGAGAAGGAGTCTAGAAAAATTTTATAGCCTCTCTGTCGTGAACTAGTTGAGAACCAGATTAGCAGTTTCATTGAATTAGTTCTTTGAATGGTAGTTGGGTGGTTGCTTGATTGTGTTGGTTCGCGGTCATTAGGTGGAATTGTACTCCGTTTATCTTTTGAATTCCTGACTTTCTGGAAGAGTTCAGAAAATTTTGAAATCTTTTCTCAACCATCTGGACTGGTTGGAGAAGCCGAACCCGGCCGGTTCATTAGGTTAGTTTCCGGAGCAGCAGTTTCGTGCTGGCACGTTTGTATTGGTTTGGTCATTAGTTGGAATTGCACTCCGTCTATTTTATTAGATTCCTGAGTCTGTGAAGGATGTTTTGTTAAGTTTCGAAATTTTTTCTCAATCGTTTGGTTGTTGAAAACCGATTATGGGTTCATGCAAGGCGACTCATGGGCGACCCCATATTTTAGCATGTTTCAGTCCCGAATCTATTATGGTGTGGTCTTAGTTGCCCCAAGGAATCTGCAGGCTGACTTTAGGGTAAAAGTTCAGTTTTGGCTTGAACAAAGTGGGTTAGTGGGCAATGTGGGATTTGTAAGTATGGTTTGGTTTGTGGGATTTTCAAGGAATATGTCTTCAAGTAAGCAAACCACTTACCTCCTTAACTTTGCTTCCTTTCTTTTAGGTATGGGATCCGATATTTGATTTTAAATGCAGATGTATGATGATATTTCTATTTCTGTTTATTGCATGGCTAGGGACCTCGGGTACATGCTTAGGCGTTGGTATTTGTATTCATATGCGTACATGGTGTTTGGATTTTGACATTTGTGATGCATTTGAGTTTTTTTGACTGACCTCTTATGCAGTGCTTGGCTAGGGACCACATGTATGTGCTTTAATGTGAGTGTCTCGTTCCTGTGATGCCTTATGTTGGGTGTCATGCATGCTTGCTATGTTTTTAGCTAACTTTGATGTGGCTGTGGCCGGACGCAGTGCAGCCATTGCCCTTTTGGTTGAGTGTTTTTAAGTCTAGATACCAATTAGGTTGTTCTGATTAGGATTGTGTTTAGCCTATGAGACTATCTGATCTGTGACCCTTGTGCTCCTACATACCCAATTCACTGAAGTAGAGACCGAGTTCAGGAGCTGGGGTGCTACCTCGTATGAGGTACCTTCAGATAGGTAATGACTCGGACCCGGAAATCTAGTTTTAGCCGGACATTTTTCCATGTTTGGAGTCATTGGTTTTTGTTCTTACTTGGTTTCCTTTTATAAAATAACAACAAAAGTAGGGCGACTCAGAAAAAGCGGCGTCTCCTCGAGGCAGGATTTTCTAAAATTCGAAAATCAATCCACATTTTTCCTTCCATTTTAAAGCGAGATTCTGTAGGCCCAGTGGATTGGGTGTAGTTACAAATTGGCGACTCCACTGGGGGATCGAACCCGAGTCTCTGGTTTCATAAGGATCAAGCTTAAACTTGAGTTGTGTATATTGGAGCACATGGTTCGATTTGACGATAGACACTTAGGCTACCTGAATGGCCCGATGATCCGCTTTTCCGGTTGGTATTTGGCATACACTCATGGTTTGTTGTGCTTGTGTGTTCACATATTTGGATTCGTCTTGCCCATGGTTGATTTGGTACCTAGCTATATGTTTACGATTGGCGTAAATGGTTAGTTTGTGTGTATCTTATGTGATAGGCTTGCTCTTCTTATGTTGATTCTTCTGTGACTACCCTCACTCTTGCATGATTGTTTGATTTGTTTGTGTTTGTGGGAGCAGTGTGTATCCTTACTTGAATCAGTCTTGGTCGATTATTCCTCGTTAGTTGCTTATAACGTTTGGGAGTCATTCAATTATTTTGCTTCCGAGCCAGCTAGGGGTTTGGAATAGTCCCAACATAAGGAGCTATATCGATGTATGGGAGCACTATGGAGATGACGGATGTCCGAACGAAGGCACAGTATGGCCACAAGCTCAGATTTCATGGATACTTGCGTGGCCAGTGTGTCCTTGTGATTGTTGATTGATTATTGATTAGGATCTCGGGTTGTGTATCCTTGTGGGTACGGTCATATAGCCTTTTAGGACTTGCCTCTTCCCTTTGTTAGCTTCTGAGCCATCTTACCCCTAAGGTATTACCATGTCAGAATCTCGCTCCTGCATGTGGAGCCATTTATCATATTAGATGCTAACATCACATGTCAGCTCATTCCGTTAGAGGATTTCATTCTTTGGATTGCATCTTGGATTGATTTGGGATTGATAGTCATAGGGGCCCGACATGCCCTCTTTACTTCTTCCAGGATTATTGATTAAGAGCGACCTGGGTTCGAGCTTGGATTCGGATCGGGGTAGACTTGTTAGAGGTGAGATCCACCTGTCAGTTAGAAACCGAGACATCGAATCCATAGAGATATGGACTCAGGTACACTGTGACGGTAGTTGAGATTACCGATACCATGGCATCTCTCCGGGATGCTATATTGGGACTGGGACAGAGGATTGATGGGCATCGGGCCTAACCATTGCCAATTTCGGGGAGCACCCCGCATGGCTCTCCCAGCCTCCACACACCGCCCACAATCATCTGGACCCACATGATGCGTAGGACTGCAGTTCCACCTTCCACCCACCACCTTTGGATTCCGATCGGCCCGCGGTGGGACTTGTTCATGGTCGGGCCCAGGATACCACATTCTGTTGGCCCATGGGTTGTTGATGACACTCGGGCCGTATCGATAGGATTGAGCGGAGGATCAGGTCTATGTTTCGATGGGTTATAGGTTGGGACGGATATGATGACCTTCGATTAGCGACCTTGCCCGGTTAATTCGCATGCGGGACATTGAGAGGTACAACTGGGATAAGTGCCGTGTTCCGCGTAGTTATACAACTTAACATTATGCGCGGGCATAGATTGGATGAGTCATAGATGATTATGCTTTTTCCTCATCGGCCCGAGTGGTGCTTGGCTTTCGGGCGTTGGTTCATCATTGGACCCTTGAGCCGTAGGACATGGGTGATTTGGGACAAAGAGTTTATCGGACAATATTCTTTTAATCTTGTAGTGGACGTATCCGGAGGAGTTAGAGGACCTCGGCGAGAGGTCGGATAGGTGATCCACTTCATTTATCTCAGATGGAGGAAGATAGCTAAATTATAGATAGACCCTCGGAGCGCGTCGGATCGGCATGATTGTCGCCTTGATCTTCGACTCTCGCTTTACTAGGCATCTCATGGGCTTCCCACAGACAGACTTTGGATCATTGGTTCAGGCCCTCTATGGCATTGAGGAGGGCATATCTAGAGGATTATGGGCAGACTCTTCTCCTTCAGACTCAAAGGGGAAGAAGCCAGGGTCGGGACCCAGACTATCAGATGTTGGTGCCATTGGCATGGCTGGGACCACAGTCCCCACGTCACCCTCAGTTTCGAGAGACGAGTTTTCAAACACTCGCTAGAGATGATAGGCGGGGTCGATACGGACCGTCTCTCCTTTCAGGCGGTTGGGCCCTGCACCTATCAGCCACCACGGCCCGTATGCTACGAGGCGCCTCGGAGGCCACTTGTGCGATTACCATCAGCGTGCCAGAGCACCGCCTCGATGAGGCGGCTAAATGAGTTCCTGACTCGGGATGCTTGGCCAGGAGCATTTCAAAGATTGGTTGAAGGGGTTTGATTATTCCACACACCCAGGGCCCGACCACTACAGCCTACCCCTTTGGATTAGGACAAATCTTCCTTTGTGCTTATCATCAAGAGCTGGTCATGATACGGACAATTGTCTTTTCTTGGAAGCATGTTATTAGGGACTTGATTGATCGAGTTTGGTTGATTTAGGGCGTCTGCGGTGACTATAGACCCGCTACCACCCTCATGACACTAGATTTGTACCTCCACCGTGTACATTTGATTAGTATTCGAGGAGATGAGATATTCATGATGGGATGGGATGGAGAGAACCTGTGTCGGTTGTATCTGGTTTCGGAGTTTAGTGTATATACCCGGGGGTGTGGTCTCAGGTCCATTTAGATTCCCACTCCGGATAGTTCCCAAACAGAGACGGCAATATCGTGGTATACTTACATGTTCCTCCCATGACACCTTTCATTCTGTTCCCGGAGTATGTAGGCAATACATGAGATGTTCGGTTATTACGAGGTGGGAGGGTAGCTCGACCCACTTTGATGATAGACCTTTTCTTTGGCATTGATGCTAGGAGATGATGAGATTCAGAGGAAGATGATGAAATTTTCGCCTGACTCGCTGCACCTCAGACCATTTCCATTTGGAGCTTATTGGCCTCATCCGGCTACATAGAATGCGTTGATTAGGGCTCTTAGTCGGATGGAGTTGACAACACTACCACGAGGAGGCGATCCATTTTCTAACGTGGATAGGGCTATACGCATTTTCTGACAATGATTTACCACACGAGGATTCGTAATTAGTCACTTATTCATTAATGTTGCTTATTCAGGGTCAAAGGGTGCCATCAGTCTTCTTGGACAAATGGCTCAATACTAACGTTGTCAGCAGTTCTTGCTATTGCTTTGGACCTTTCACCACATCAGATTTTGGGCCATCACCGCAGTCGTCAAAACATGATGGGACTCGGAGAGGACGGTTTGAATTACCTCCACACACATGTCATGATTGGTCCGGTCAAATACTCTATACCCTTTTAGGTTTTGAGGATCCAGTCATCCTTAACCTGCTTCTTGGTCGCCCTTGGATTCATGAGGCGGGTGTTATACCATCTTCCCTTCATCAAAAGGTGAAGTTCATACATGAGGGCGCATTATCACGATCACGGTCGATGGGAATGTTACTTCCTCCCGAACCGGTCTCTGAGGATCGACCACAATGAGGATGACCTACATTTGGCCGGGTTTACATTCGGCCGAGTTCGAGGTTGTTAGCTGAAGGATGATCGCGAGGTTATGGTACCATGTCATTCGACTAAAATCTGATGCTTTGGTGTAGCATGATGAGAGGCATGTCTTATATGCCTAGTTTGGGATTGGGTCGCGCCCGGCGAGGGCGCCGCGAGTTTACTATTACAATTGACCATGACATATCTTATGGGTTGGGTTACATCGGCGAATGATGCACGACACATGGAGCGACCGTGAGAGAGTGAGACCTCGCATGTCACGGCATTCCATTGATTATCCCGCCATATACACTTTCGGTTGGTTGACTATTTTGCGGAGGATCGAGTATACCCGCATAAGAGGTTGACAGTTTCAAGATGCATTTGAGATTCGGGGCATTGGCATGCCACCCCAGGGCCAGTTGTTTGGTCCTAAGACCACCAAGCCACTTTCGAGGTCGTGACGGTTGCACCCCCATCACGGATAGAGCTAGTGTGTTTCCATGTGATTTCTGAGGAAGTCACGACTATGATCTACACTATGGATTTGGGGGATGAAGCGATGGAGTGACTCTTCTGATGCCTACATGGGTGAGATGGACATGATCGGCCTTTGGTCGTTTCCTTGTCTGACCCCGTGGGCCCATTCTGCTCTTGACATGTTTGGAGTTTCTATGATTGATTCGATCTTTGTGACACTTTATGACGCTTGCCTTGTGCCAATGGACATGATCGGCGCGGCAGTGCGGATGTTTCCCACCAGGGCCCAGGTCGCTTTTGATGTGTTTGGAATTTCTATGCTTGAGTTTGATGATGATGGGCTTGTTGCTACTGATATTACTCATGATACATTTGTTGAGTGTTTGTCACCGCTTTGATGACATTCGATGGTATGTGACATGAGTATTTTCGGTATTCGCTTGTCACGACATTTTCCGGCAGTTGCACCACCGGCTCCCTTGTACATGTATACAATGTTAATGATATAGAGCACAAATGACCCACTAGGTGGTGGTCATAATCTAATTATGTCTGAGAGGACATGAAAGTTACACTCGTTTCTGATAGTACAGAGTCGATAGATTTTGGATGTACCGATCGACCCCGGAGAGATTGGGATTGACTCTTCCTCTCCCGGAGTGAAGAGTAGAATTGATTGACACTGCTCGGAGTCATGGGATGTTTGCATGGTCGTATGAGGACATGCCAGGCCTTGACCCACTATAGTTCAGCATCACACACCTGTTTTGCCACATGCTAGGCGGTTCTTGAGAAGTGAGGGCTACACCCTCGATGGAGTCTGCGGGTTAGGAAGAAATTCGAGCAACTTCATGTTGGCTTCTTGTCGATCAGTTGAGTATCTGAGTGGCTGGCTAATGTCGTCCCTGTTCCTAAAAAGGATGTAAGTTAGAGTTTGTGTTGACTTTCGAGATTTGAATAAGGCCGATATTGGGGATGATTTTCCGGCTTCACTTTGTCGATATGTTAGTTGATGAATGCTGCGGGGCACCTATGCTGTCCCTTCATGGATGGAGTTTCTTGTTATAATAAGATTTTGATGGCTCAGAGGATGTGGAAGACTTCTTTCATCGAGATGGGGTACTTATTGCTACGGGTTATACCATTTGGGTTGAAAAATACGGGATTTTATCGGAAGAGGCCATTACTACTCTATTCCATGATATGATGCATAAAGATGTTGAGAGGTATCGTGGATGACATGATAGTGAAATCGAGGCGGGGCGGATCCTTAGCGACCTTCTGAGAGATTCTTTGAGAGGATCGGACAATTCAGTTGAGATTGGATCCCAAGAAGTGCACCTTTGGGGGTAGCATGAAATTGCTGAGTCACATTGTTAGTGACGCGGTGCGAGTTGATCGAGAAAAGACCAAGGCCATACTTGACATGCGCTCAGAAGGCGAAGATCGAAGCTTGGCGGACACCCACAATACATCAGTCGTTTCATTGCTAGACTACCAGGACATATCTCTGCGAGCCTATCTTCGTCTTCGAGGAAGAACCAGCCTACGGTTTGGAATGATGATTGCCAGCGTGCTTTTGAGAAGATTAAGGAGTGTTTACTTTCTCCCTCAATTTTAGTGCCTCCCACACCGGGGCTGCCCCTGCTTCTATATTTGTCAGTTTCGGATATAGCTTTGGGATGCATGTTAGCTCAGGTCGATGATTCAGGAAAGGAGCGAGCCATTTATTATCTAAGTAAGAGGATGCTGGAATATGAGTGCAAATACCTTATGATTGAGCGCCTCTGTTTAGCGTTGGTTTGGGCCACCAGAAGACTTAGGCACTATGTGACAGAGTATTCCATACTTTTGGTCTCACGATTGGATCCATTGAGATATTTGTTCATTAGGCACATTACATTTGGTAGGCTCGTGAGATGGTTGGTTATTGAGTTTGATATTCGTATGTGACCTGAATCGGTAAAGGGAAGCATTGTTGCAGATCATTTGGCTTCTTTTCTAGTATCCGATGATAGATCGATTGACGATGATTTTCCTGATGAGCAATTTGTTTCAATGACCAGCATTATAGGATGGTAATTGTACTTCGATGGTGCCGCCAATCAGTCGGGGTTTGGTATTGGTATCTTATTGGTATCACCCGCGAGAATTGATCCATTCCAGTCGATTCGATTAGTATTTTCTGATCATCACCGGTTGTGAATAATATAGTTGAGTATGGGGCTTGCATTGCAGACTAGAAGCTACTTGGCCGGATCTTGGCATTAGACGGGTTGGAGATCGTGGGAGTTCCGATTTGGTTATACGACGGACGAGTTATCACGGAGGATTTCGAGATGAGAAGTTGAAGCCCTACCATGCTTACTTAGACCTGCGGTTGCGGATTTGATGAGTTAAGATATACATCTGCCTAGGGCGAATCGATTACATAATGGTAGCCACCTTAGCTTACGTGGTTGAGATTCTACGGGAGTGACTATACGACCGTTGATGATTGAGACCCGGGGTTACGCACCAGCTAACATTGTTTGATTGGAGATATTGAGAATCAGGATGAGTTACCATGGTATCATGATATTTATCAGTTTCGTCATGTGGCGTTTACCCTGAAACAGCCACACCCAAGGATAAGAGAGCATTGAGACATTTGGCCAGCAGATTTGTTATTTATTGGGATGCAGCTATAGGAGATCACCCGTGCTTTGTTATTATTATGCGGACCGCCTCTTGCAAATCGAGTAATGAGAGAGGTTCATGCAGGTCTGTGGCCCACACATGGGAGGCCACATGCTAGTGCGCAAGATCATGAGGACTGGTTACTTTTGGTTGACTATGGAGTCAGATTGTTGCCGGTTAAGTATCTGGAGATGTCTCGAGTGTCGTGCACGGAGACTTGATACGTGCCACCTTAAAGTTGCATGCACTTACATCCCTTGTAGTTTTCGGTATGGGCGTATTGATGTGTGGGAAGAAGATCACCCCAGTCTTAGTGGACATGAGTACATCCTAGTGGCTATTGATTATTTCACTAAGTGGGTGGGAAGCTACTTCTTATCTTTGGATTGGCAATGACGAAATGGCAAAATTCATCAGTCGCACATTATCTATCGATATGGGGTCCCTCATGAGTTGATCTCTCAAATAGAGGAGAGCGCATTTCGGAGGCGAAGTGGATACTTGGTCAAGAGTGGTATTGACATCATCGATCATCTGCGTATAGGCCCGCAGACTAATGGGGCGTTGAGGCCATGATAAGAATATCGAAGTTTTTGAGAAGATGGTTGATGCTTCTAGGGATTGGTCGGAGCTCCCTTTGGCATTGTGGGCTTATCGGTACATCTTTTTAAAGTACTAGCCCGGGGCTACACCTTACTCTTTGGTATGGCATGGAGCGGTGCTGCTGTTGAAATTGAAGACGGGATCCTTGAGAATATAGAGCATCAGATATACGAGGCCCCGGGTGGGTTCGATCCGTTATGATCAGCTCAACCTTTTAGGTGAGAAGAGATTGAGGGCCGCAGATCATGTTCAGGTCTATCAGAGGAAAATGACTCGTGCATTTAGAAAAAGGGTCAGGCCTAGGAAATTTCAAAGGCGACCCTGAATCTTGAAGGTCACTCAGGGGATTGATCAGCGGCCACACAGAGGAAAGTTTAGAGGCCTGGGTGGAGGGGCGGGCCTTATGTCATCAGGATCGACTCGAGAGGGAGCGGCTGGTTGCGAGACTTGGAAGCGAATCGAGTTCTGAGCCGATCAATGTGGATCGGTTGGAAGGTTTGCTTGAAGATCATGGTTAGAGGATGGTGGCCATCATTTTGGTATATATTCCCTAGTACACACCCATACATTGATATATCCTATTGCTAGCCCTTTGGGCCTCACGCGGTTTTATTATGGCCTATTCTTTCATTGACCTTACATACTTTTTTGACCTAGGTTGGGGCTGCCCATGTCGCTTTTCATTTATTATTTGGATATGTAGGCATTATGAGCATTGTGACATTCTTCGTTTGTTCTTTCTCGTATCTTGACTGCTTGTTTCTTTTCTTCTCTATTTATCATCATACCATCTATCTTTGAGTCTAGTTTCTTTTATCTCCTTTGTATGATGATGACATGCTCTCATCCCAATTTACGATCGGGTTGTCACACCCTTCATTCCTTTTTATAGGTTTTGATCAAGGGATTCTTAGGTTGAGGGACCATTTGGGCTTAGAGGTTTGAGGTTCTTTCGGTTGGATTGTGTTAGTGTGGCATTGGCCTGTTGGTTGTTCTGGCAAAAGTAAAAACAAAAAAACAAAAACAAAAACAAAAAAACAAAACAAAGCAAAAAAAAAAAAAAAAAAAAAAAGTGTGTTTTTGATGTCGTTACTCATTTAGGTTTGAAGTTTATTATTCCTGCGAGGTTGAGTGAAAGCATTGTGTGATCTTTCTCATGGTTGGGTAACATTGGGTATGAGGTTTGGGTTACTTCACACTAGGTCCACACGGATCATTACGCATCGCACTCAGTCTTATAGTGACTTGCGACTTGACTTTCTTGGAAATGAGTTGTTCGTCGTTGTCACACATTGCCACATTGTATCACGGCTTGTTTGCCTTTTTCTTTATCCATTCATCAGTTTCTTATCACTTTCAGTCTTCTTCTACTCTTATTGATCATCGTCTCGCTTCTTAAGCGATGTGTCCTTTGGTGCACTTCACTTGTCATTTGACATTGTTCATTCGGATCTTTGGTTGAGTCGACACACTGCATGATCCTTTGATATTTGGCATTGCGCGTACAAAGGGTTTGGCGGTATTTATTGGGTATTTGGGCCTTTGTTTATCATGTCATTCACCTTTCACCCACGGCACACATTACGGTCCAGTGCAAGACCACCACGAGACCATGAGATCTCGTGTTTGCTTGAGCATTTATATGGACCGGGTTCTATCTGCGATTAGTACGGGATGTCGACAGGTCTCTGTTCTTGGGAAATATCGAGGGTCACAT
This sequence comes from Tetrastigma voinierianum, assembly GCA_016808115.1. Classification (NCBI taxonomy): domain Eukaryota; kingdom Viridiplantae; phylum Streptophyta; class Magnoliopsida; order Vitales; family Vitaceae; genus Tetrastigma; species Tetrastigma voinierianum. Next base: position 126,206 of record JAEQBH010008089.1, read on the forward strand.
ATTGCTTCTCCATTTAGTTTGCTTGCCTCAGGTCCATGATCAGATATAGATGATGATCTGAGTGGGATCATGGATGGCCCGATGGCAATGCTTTGACACGTTCACCTTTGGAATACCCCCGTCGCCTGTGTTGGCATTGGCTCGTACGCATGTACATTGGCATCCCATTTCACCTAGAGATATTTTGGCATCAAAGTTTAGTGTACTCCACATGCGATTAGGTTTCTTCATACGAGTGCTTATAAGGGCTTCTTTGGTAAGATTCTCTCATATTCGTCGACTCGATAAGGGTGCACAACGGCTCCACACCCATATGTCTTGTTAAACATTCAAGCGATTGGTTCTTGAAATTTATTTCGGGTTTTTCATCAAGGCACTTGCATATCAGATGTGCACAGGGCATACATATTAGTTTATGGAATGAAATGGATGATTTTTTCCTGATGAGTGATTGTGATGTTTTAAACTCGACTTTGACCATGTGCGAGTTGAGATTTTGACATGGCGTTGATACCTAGACCGGCATAACCTTTCTTTCTATGGTCACATTTGTGAGATTATCCTACAAAGGGCATACCCGCTATTTCCGTCTTGTTATTAAGTTCTTGGTTTCTCGCTTATCATTTGTGGCACTTTCTGACGTCACACTGGGGCATACCCTTTCGTCATCAAGGTCAGTATCTCAACGGTTACATCCTAAGTTTCCCCATTATGCTCTAGGTTTCGTTTTAGGTCATCCCCATTCAGTTTAGTTCGTCTAGAGCCTTAGTTTTATCCTATCCTTTTTAATCTGGTGGTTCTCCGGTACTTGCTCGGATTCTAACCCTTCTCCGATCCTTCTCCCGGTATTCATCCGGGCTCTTCTCTGGTACTCACCCAGATTTCTTTTCGGTACTCACCCGGATTTTACCTTCTCCGATACTCGCTCGGATCCCACCTTTCCCGGTACTCTCCTGGATTTTACCTTCTCCGATACTTGCTCGGATCCTACCGCACGGTACTCACCGGATGTTACCTTCCGGTACTGCTTAGAATCCACATTTACGGTACTCGCCCGGATCCCACATTTCAGTGCTCGCGGATCCATTTCAGTACCGCTGGATCTCTGCACTGTTGCTCGCCCGGATCACGATTACGGTACTCGCCCGGATCCACATTTTCGGTACTACGCTGGATCCTACCTTTAAGTCTTTCGGATGTTACCTTCCCGGTACTCGCTCGGATCCCACATTTGTGCTCGCGGATCCACATTACGGTACTCGCCCAGTCCCACATTTCGGTACTCAGCCCGGATCTATTTTGGTACTCGCGGATGTTACCTTCTCGGTACTCGCCCGGATCCCACATTTAAATTTTCGCCCGAATCCACATTTACGGTACTCGCCCGGATCCATTTCGTACTACGCGGATCCCACATTTCCGGTACTCGCCCGGATCCTATCATTTTCGGTACTCACCCGGATGTCACCTTCCCGGTACTCGCCCAGATCCCACATTTCTGGTACTCGCCCAGATCCCACATTTCCAGTACTCGCCCGGATCCTACATTTCGGTACTCGCCCGGATCCTACCTTTTCCGGTACTCACCCGGATGTTACCTTCCCGGTACTCGCCCGGATCCACATTTAAATTTTCGCGGATCCCATTTCAGTACTACTTGAATCCCGTTTTTATTTTCACTTTGGATCTGCCTTTTCGGTACTCACCGGATGTTACCTTCCGGTACTACTTGGATCCACATTCTGGTACTCGCCAAGATCCGCATTTACATTTTCGCCCCGAGGATCCCGACTACGGTACTCGCCGGATCCCTTTTCAGGTACTCACGGATTTACCTTTTAAGTACTATCCGGATCCTACGCTTTTCGGCATCGCCGGATTTCATTATCTTTTACGTGTGTGCCCGGATCACTCATCTTCACCCGGGCATTGTGCCTGGTTTCTTCGATCATGTCGGAGTGGCTTTGTTCCGTTAGTCTTGGTACTAAGTAGAGGACAAAATTATTGGTCATCTTGGTTCTTCAGGGTCATTTCACTCTTTATCAGCTTGCACTTAGCACCCACGATTCCTTTCGTTCATTCCTCTACTGAAGGGGCATGTTGTAGACCCTCAATTTTGCCCCTCAAACCTTGCATTTATCTATGGGTGTCACACTCACCCGTCGTTTCTCATATAACACCATTAGGGCCCTTTTAGGTTTAGTGCGTGAGGCCTCGGGTAGGCTTGTGTGTGGTCGTTGAGTGCGTATGTAGTTCCTTTAGAGGAGTGTCATCATGGCTTATTTTTTTAGTTATTGGCAACGTGCTATAGGAAGTAAGTGAGGCCCCCTCGAGGTTTAGCTCGATCAAAGTTTATTAGAGTGTATGTCAAATTCGAGCACTTGAGCTTGTTTCGATCATATCTCCTTATCCGAGACTCATAATTGTTCACTGTTTGTTTTGTTGAATTCCTTATTTGTAGGGTTTGTTAAAATTTCCTGAATTTTGTCAACCGTTTGTCCGGTTGTCTCTGGTTCATCGAGGGGCGTACGTATCTGACCTTTGTTTTTGGGTGATGCGGTGAAGCACTCCTCCCTGTTTCGATCATATCTCCCCTCCCTCCAGGACTTGGAATGGTGCTGCTTTTGTTGGTCTCCTTATTCTTCCAGGAAACATTATATAAATTTTCATAATTTTCCTCAACGGATAAGACTGGTTGGCCAGCTGGTTCAACCGGTTAGCCGGGCTAGCTGGCTGTGGAGCGCTGTTTTTGTGATTTGGGGCCCAAATCGTATGGGTCCAGGCCCATAAATGGCTCGACCATGGGCAGTATTGTGGGTCCATTTTGGGCCTTGGATTAAGTTACATGCAGCCCACCATGAATCCATGTGGATACTTGGTGGTGAAGCAAGCTGAAATCTTAAGAGATTCAGCTTGCATGGGAAATAAGGAGAGGAGTTAATGGGGAAGCTGTTTCCGAGACTGATTGGGGCCCTTTGAAATGGTGGAAGAAGCGTTGGATAGGTTCGAATGCTGAGGTGAGGAATCAGTATAAAGGGGAGAAAGTCAAAGTGGAAGGGGATCTTGGAAGGGACATTTTCAATTTCATATACGTTTGCTGATTCGACAGATGCTTAGCTTGGTTTCTTTTCTGCGCTTTGTGGAAGAGGTAAGAAATATATCCTGGCTCCACTATATTCTTTAATAGACATTCTGATCAAATTTGAGGTTTCTCCTTAACCATTTGAGCCGGTTTTCACGCTCATACGTGAAAGCCGGTTCAACAGTTTCTGCTGGGCAGTTTGGGTAGTTTGGTTTATTTTGGTTGGTTCTCACTCATCCAAGCTGAGAATCAATCACCGCTTATCTTGTTAGATTCATGACTCTTTTAGGGAGTTTGTGACAAATTTTGAGAGCCTCTCTCAATGGTATGGACTGGTTGGGGAAACCAGATTAGTCGAGTTCATTGGAGTTGGGTTTGGGAATGGCAGTTTTGAGTAGTTTGGTTTATTTTGGTTGGTTCTCACTCATCCGAGCTGGAATCGATCACACGTTTATTTTTTGATTCTGACTCTTTTAGGAAGTTTCTTCATTTAGAGCCTCTCTCAATGGTATGGACTGGTTGAAACCAGATTAGTCGGTTCATTAGGTTAGGTTTGCAGGAATGGCAGTTTGAGAGTTTGGTTTGTTTTGGTTGGTTCTCACTCTCATCAGAGCTGAATCTATCACCGTTATTCTTTTAGATTCCTGACTCTTTTAGGAAGTTTCTTAAAAATTTTGAGAGCCTCTTTCTCAATGGTATGGACTGGTTGGGAAACCAAGTTGTTGATTCATTAGGTTAGGTTTGCAGGAATGGCAGTTTTGGTAGTTTGGTTTATTTTGGTTGGTTCTCATCATCGAGCTGAGAATCGATCACCGTTTATTTTAGATTCTGGCTCTTTTGGAAGTTTCTGAAAAAGAATTTTGAAACCCTCAATGATATGGACTGGTTGGGGCCAAGATTAGTCGGTTCGATACGTTGGTTGCGGGTGGCAGTTTGGGGTTGGTTTGTTTTGGTTGGTTCTCACTCATCGAGCCAGAATCAATCACCAATTATCTTGTTAGATTCCTGCCTCTTTTAGGGAGTTTTTGACAAATTTTGAGAGCCTCTATCAATGGTATGGACTGGTTGGAAAACCAGATTAGTCGGTTCATTAGGTTAGGTTTGCAGGAATGGCAGTTTGGGTAGTTTGGTTTATTTTGGTTGGTTCTCACTTATCCGAGCGGAGAATTGATCACCGTTTATTTTTTTAGATTCCTCACTCTTTTATAAAGTTTCTGAAAAATTTTGAGAGCCTCTCTCAATGGTATGAACTGGTTGGGAAACCAGATTAGTCGGTTCATTAGGTTAGGTTTGCAGGAATGGCAGTTTGGGGAGTTTGGTTTGTTTTGGTTGGTTCTCACTCATCCGAGCTGAGAATCATTCACCTTTATCTTGTTAGATTCGACTCTTTTAGGAAGTTTGTTACAGTGCCAGGAAGCCTCTCTCAATGGTATGGACTGGATTTGGGAAACCAGATTATTCGGTTCATTAGGTTAGGTTGCAGGAATGGCAGTTTGGGAGTAGTTTGGTTTGTTTTGGTTGGTTCTCACTCATCAGAGCTGAGAATCAATCACCGTTTATCTTGTTAGATTCCTGACTCTTTTAGGAAGTTTGTGACAAATTTTAAGAGCCTCTCTCAACGATATGGACTGGTTTGAATACCAGATCAGTCGGTTCATTTAGGTTAGGTTTGCAGGAACGGCAGTTCGGGTAGTTTGCTTTGTTTTGGTTGGTTCTCACTCATCCGAGCTGAGAATCGATCACCGTTTGTTTTTTTAGATTTCTGACTATTTTAGGAGGGTTCTGAAAAATTTTGAGAGCCTCTCGCAACCGGCTGAACTGGTTGGGAAACCAGATTAGTCGGTTCACTGAATTCAGTTCGCTGAAACAGTAGTTCGGGTCTTTGGCGCCGTTTGTGTCGGTTCTCAGTCATTCAGAGTTGGTTTTCTTGGTTTTGTTTTTGTTTATGACTCCTTTAGGAAGTTTGTGAAAAATTTTTAGAGCCTCTCTCAACCGGCTGAACTGGTTGAAGCCCCAGATTAGCCCGGTTCACTGAATTCAGTTCGCTGAAACAGTATTTCGGGTCTTTGGCGCTGTTTGTGTCGGTTCTCAGTCATTCCGAGTTCGTTTTATACTTGGTTTGTTTTTTTGGATTTATTACTCCTTGAGAAAGGGTCTGAAAAATTTTTAGAGCCTCTCTCAACCTTCTGAACTGGTTGAGAACCAGATTAGCCGGTTCATTGAATTCAGTTTGCTGGAATGGTAGTTTGGGTAGTTTTAGCCGTTTGTGTTGGTTCTTGGTGCTCGGAATTCGAGGTGTACTCCGTTTATCTTTTGAATTCCTGACTTTCTAAGGGGAAAGGTTCTGAAAGTTTTGAAATCTTTCTCAACCATCTGGACTGGTTGGGAAACGAACCAGCCGAGTTCGTTGGGTTAGGTTTTCCGACGGCAGTTTAGGTACTGCTTTGTTGTATTGGTTTTTGGTCATTCGGTTGGGATTGCACTCCGTCTATTTTATTAGATTCCTGGAGTCTGTGAAGGATGTTTGATAAAGTTTCAGAATTTTTTTCTCAATCGTTTGGATTTATTTGAAAACCGATTCAACCGGTTATACCAAGGCGACTCATGGGCAGCCCATATTTTAGCATGTTGGAGTCAGAATCTATTATGGTGTGGTCTTGGATTGCCCCAACGAATCTGCAGGCTGACTTTAGGGTCTAAGTTCAGTTTTGAAACTTGAACAAAGTGGGTTAATTAAGGCAATGTGGGATTGTAAGTATGGTTTGGTTTATTATTAGGATTTTAAAGAGGGAATATGTGCTAAAGTAAGCAAACCTTACCTCCTTCCGGCTGCTTCCTTTCTTTTGGGTATGGGATCCAATATTTGATTTTAAATAGAGATGTATGATGTATTATTTACCCCTACCTATTCACATTTATTGTGCATGGCTAGGGACCTCGGGTACATGCTTAGGCGTTAGTATTTGTATTCATATGCGTACATGGTGTTTGGATTTTGACATTTGTGATTCATTTGAGTTTTTTTTTACTGACCTCTTATGCAGCGCTTGGCTAGGGACCACAGGTATGTGCTTTAATGTGGGGTAATGAATTTCACATAGATGCCTTATGTTTGGGTGTCATGCATGCTTGCTATGTTTGTTGGCTAACCTTTGATGTAGCGCGTGGCCAGGGACCACAGGTACGCGCCATTTGCCCTTTTGGTTGAGTGTTTTTAAGCATGCTAGATACCAATTAGGTTGTTCTGATCCAAGTTGTATGTTTAGCCTAGGAGACTATCTGATCTGTGACCCATATGCTCCTACATACCCAATTCACTAGTAGAGACCGAGTTCGAGACTGGGGGAGTGCTACCTCATATGAGGTACCTTCGATCGTGTCGACCCCGGACCCGAGAAATCTAGTTTTCGCGGTGGCTTTTTCCCATGCGGAGTCATTGGGGTTTTTTGTTCTTACTGGTTTTTCCCTTTTATAAAATAACAACAAAAGTAAGTGGCGACTCCAAGAAAAACTGTCCTCCTCGAGGCAGTTTTCTAAAATTAAAATCAATCCACATTTTTCCTTCCATTTAAAGCGAGAGTTCTTGTGGCCGGAGTAGTTGGTGTGGTCCACACTTAGCGCCCGAGGCCTAGTAGCTCGGGTTGCGGGCGTCTTTGCTCAAGGAGAGACCTCGGTGGCTGGGAACCAAGCGGCTCAAATCGTGAAGCAAGAAAGGGCCCGAAGAAGTGTCAGTAGATCTTGGTATTTCAAATGAAGAGTCGAGATCATAACAATCTGGCTTATTTCGGCGCCGGGATACGTTAAGGATTAAAAAAAAAAAAAGAGCCTAGGCCTTTGTCGGGGCCCGACAGGGAGTAAAAGGAGTCAAAGGCTGAGCCCAGCGGGAAGGCGGAAGAATTTGGCCAGGAAGGAACAGGATCGCCAAGCACGGGAGCACGATTAGGGGCCCCTGAAAACACCTCGGTGCCCGCATCAACCTCAGCCTCAGAAGCAGATTCTTCAACCTCCTCATCAGAAAGCTGGATGTTGAACTCTGGAGTGCAGGAAGCTCGGAAGCCCGACGTTGGAAGGTAAGCCACCAGGAAGCCCATTGGGTGCAGGCCTGGAATCTTTAAGCTTTGCTATCCTTAGCCTGGCGGCTGAAGCTTTACGCCTCGCAAGGTCGTAGAGGCGTGACTCCTCGGAGTCAAGTGTTCCACAGAGTTACCTACCTCCAGAGCCTCTTTGCGGGCTAGCTCCAAGGCCACTATCTTGGCCTAGTCGCTATGGCGACTGCAACTCCTCCTGGCCCGGTCGCGACTCGTCTTTTGTGACCCATCCTTAAGACCTCCTTTTCTTTATCCTCGACCGTGCCTCGCCACCATGCTTAGTCGGACACAGTAGCTACGACTTCCTCGGTCAAGTCCTTATGCGGGCTTGAAGACCAACCTGGAGTGGGGTAGCAACCTTAGCCTTGTAAGACCGTATGCACAGGCGGAGCCCTAGGTAGTGCCTCCTTGCGAGCCTTTCGCATAAGTAGCCACCCTCGAAAAAAAAAAAACAAGCAAAAGTCGGCTAGCCGGGCGGCTTGATGCAAAGAAAAGATCGAGACAAAGCACTTGGACATACGAGGCGGTTCACGAAGTAAAGGCGGAATCCTCTCAGCCCAGTGAGGTATTCACCTTCTTGAGGTCGAAGTCATGCAGGATGGAGGAAACGACCCGATGCAAGCATAAGAAGCGAGAGAGTCCTCGTCACAGAGCGGCCTCAAGCGATCAAGATTCCTTGTCTCCTCTGTCGGCCACGGGATGGGGCGCGGCCCATGACGTGAGACTGAGCCAAAATAGGAAGAACCTCGGCGGGGGCTGGTCGCCCTCCCCAGAGTCCTCCGGCCAGACGGTAGACGAAGCGAGAAGAGGCTCCCACCTTTAAAATCTTACCCAGACGGGGCTGGCCCTCGCGAGCTGGGGTTTGTGTTCCGCTCCTCTTCTTCTTTGCCAGCACCTCTAGGTGGGACCAAGAGCTCTCCACATGTGGAAGCCGCGATAAGGGAGCTCGAAACGAGAAGGTGAAGACCTAGAGACAGGAGGCCTCATGACGGAGAGGGGAGAAGATCTCAGGAAAGGAAGTCGGGCAGGCCTCGTACCAAACGGTTCAGGAATATCCGACCTAATGAGCTCCGAATAGGCACGCGGGGCACACTTCATGACTTAAAGCTGCCTCGTGCCCGGGGCGAGGTGGAGCGAGCCCTGCTGACAGCAATGTGAAATATCCTATGACCTTTGAAAACCGGAGACAGAGCAGGCAGAAGAGGAGAGCTCCGCGTGGGTTCTCGGGGTAGTCAAACAGCAAAACGCCAAGTGTGTCCTCTCGATCAAAGGGTTGTACTCCCGATAATGTGCCCAGCCCAGAAGAAATAGTGTTCCTTCCCGGTACTTGTGCGAAGATGGAAGGTCGAAATAATCAACCTTTGGGCGCTTGGAGATAAAAAGAAAGCCTTGGCCTCCTTTACATTTGAAAGAAGTGTAAGAAGCGGGGTTATCTTTGAGGCGCTCAAGCCTCTATCCCTAAAAACGACTAACAGTCCCACCGGAACACCCCAGAAGTTGGGGGAAAGCTAAGAAGGGTAAACATTGAAATGTTGCAAAACCCTTTTTATAAAAGGGTGCAAAGGGAAGTGGAGGCCATTCTCGAACGCCACCTCAAAAAAGCACACCATCTTGGGCACTTGGACGACGTAGGTGGTCAGCACGTCAGGTCACCAAACACGGATCCTGGCTAGCGGCCCATGCAGGGTCGCCAGATCTCACCATATAAAGGTTCGACCCATTTGGGGCCAGCGACCTCGACATTACATGTAAGCGACCCTTAAATATTCAAAGCCGTTAGGATATCGAGATTTCATTAGCTTCCACTTGCCCTTATCCAAGGGAAGGAGGGGTTCCCTGGGACGGCAGGTGAACCACCACAGCCAATTGTCGGTTCGCCACCGTCGCCACTGGTAGACCGCCTCGGCGGGATTACTCCCTATGCGCAAAATAGAAGAGCGATCAGGACCCATGGAGATACATAGGGCTAAGAAAGAGAAAAAATGAGGAAGAAATCTTGGAACTAGCCCAGAGCAAGCCCACTACAGGCCACCATGAGACTTGAGCTAAAAGACAAGGAGAAGAAAAGACGTACCAAGACCAGAAACAAGACGAGAGACACCAACCCCAAGCGAGATATCAGGGACCACCAAAAGCAGTCTTGAACAATAGTTGGACAAAATTCAAGGAAAAAGGAAGCCCAAACTTGAAGGAGAGCGAAGAAAGCGAAACGGGAACAAAGTGCAAATGGTCGGGGGGCGTTTTAAGGAAGCTAGAGCCATGACCCAGAAATAAACGTGAAAATCGAAGCCATCATTATCCGCAGGCGTTGGATGGTGACAAAGCCTAATCAAGCCCTTCCTAAGTAGCCCACGTGAATTCCTTTGATCCTAGAAGCGATACAACCCTTGCCTACAGCCAAGCTTTAGTCAAAATGACCCGATTGATGGGAGTTTAAAATAATAGGCGTGCGGGCCAGAAACATGCGAGACTTTAGGATTAAAAAGCGGGCCAGTACTAGCGATAGGCCTTTAATGGTATCCCTAAATGCAGACCCGAAACAAGGAATTTAACTACTTCATTAAAAGACTAGTAGCCCAGGGATCCGTATTGAAGAAATACTTGATCTCCATACGTCCCGGGAAAGTAGAAGTCTTTCCTAACTATTACTATTAATTATCCCTTATTAATCAGTTTATGATAAGGAAAGAAAATCTCCGCCCAATGGGAGAATAATAAATATCATCCTCCA